>PVIU01013747.1:29918-54860 GCA_004026605.1 Ondatra zibethicus | reverse complement strand
GCCTTTTTAACAGCTGCGTGCTGTCTCCTCATCTCCCTGTTGGACCCGTTAACCCCTTCCTTATTTTTTCCGCAGCACTCAGCTTCCTCCTGTCCTCGCCTCTGCTGCCGTTGCTGGTGGTTTCTCAGGAGAGAGTCCCCGCAATGCAATAACTAGTTCTCAGGAATACAGACTCTTAATGCGTTTTGCGAGATGTCATTTTGATTTCTAAAGCTGCGCGAATGTGGCTTCCATAAAAGAGCTCCAGCAAAGCAGATTGCCTGGAAGAATTTACTTCCAGTTTTGAGACTTTCAGACCCACGGTGTTTTAGCACCCAGTTTAAATGAGCAGATTCCAGCCTGCCTCCTCTTCCGGCTTCTTCTCTTGCTAATAAAATGCAGCAACAGCACTGTAAAATCTTTCTTTGGTAAATAGGGGCTTTTCCTGTTCTCAAGGATTGTTTTTGTAAGTCTTTCTGGCAGATACGGGGTTTATGCTGAGAGCTCTGCATTGTATTTTTGCATGCCTGTTTAGGGCGTCTTAAAGGTTTAGTTCTGCTTTATGGATGTTTTTTCTTTTATTGCTCAGCCTGGAGAGATGACTCAGAAGGTACAGCGCTTGCTCTGAAAGCATGAGGACCTGAGTTTCGTCCGCAGCACATACATAAAAAGCTGGGCATGCGTGGGTGCGACTGCCGTCCCCACTGGGGCAGAGACAGGTGGATCCTGAGAATTTGTTGGCCTGAAAAGGCAAGCTTCAAGTCAATAAGCAGAGCAACATGGTCCTGGCCTCCACATGCACACACACAGACATACATGCCTTTATATTGATGTGCAGGTAACCCACACACACATACATACACCCCACGTGAATGCGCGCCAATAATTTTAAAAGGCCGTAAAGGCGGTCTATACTTGGCAGCAATAGAACCTGTACTGTCAAGTCTGCCTTAGTCTTGGTAAGGCACCAGGACCACCTTGTGAACACCATGTGGATATGGGGCTCACTCTTGTGAACACCGTGTGGATATGGGGCTCACTCTTGTGAACACCGTGTGGATATGGGGCCTTCACAAGGCTGGCCAGCCTGGAGAGGACCTTGCTAAAGACGGACACTTTATAAATGGAGAAACCCATAACGACAGGTGGGGGAAGGAATTGTACCTGCTAGCATCTGGAAAGACTGGGGGACACAGGGTGGCTTGCAAGAGTGTCCTCTCATTCTGCTTGATGGCAAGCATGGGACAGTTAGAAATGATGTTAGTTCTGCAGAGCAAGTTGTAAAGAACCCCAGACAGTTTGATACCATATTTGATGAAGAGATAAAACTTTCATTTAAGAGAACTTTGGGTTTTTATATGAATGAAAGAAACATTGGGAATCACAGAGCTCTGGACCTGGGAGGAGAGCAGAGATCTGTTTGCCTCCTGTAACTCAGTTGAATATTGGGCTACAATGAACTCCCGTTCCTTTTGCAACTTGAGTAAAGGAAGGAACTGGAAAGGGAATTGGGGGAGGAGAGAAGACAAGGAGTTGGCTCTCAGGTGGGCTCTGTGTGGGGTGAGAGCCTCGTGTGAGGGAGGCTGGGATGGAGTTGGCTCTCAGGTGGGCTCTGTGTGGGGTGAGAGCCTCGCGTGAGGGAGGCTGGGACATAGGCACAGGAAAGCCAGGCGGCATGAGACATACTGCCTCGGTGGCACGTGTTTCCTAACTGCATCCCACTCCAAGCCGTTGGAAACTCGTGTGTTGATCTATAACCATCCCTTCAGGAAGAAGACTACAGACTCAATGGCCCCTCAGGAACTAGGAGTTTTCCCAGGAGTCCCACCCTGGGATAAGGAAAGAGCTGAAACCTCGTGTCTACAGTAAAGAGATTTCACATGTTGGTTCCAAGAAGTTGTCAGAACACCTCGAAGGAAAGACAGGAGCCCAGAAAGATGACTACACCTGGACCAGGACTGTTTGATTCTGCTTACCTCTCTCCCCCATTTAAACCTGAACCTCCTGTAAGGATCCCAAAGATGGACTGGGATGAGCATGAAACCTCTGTGCTCCTCTTCCCAGTGAGTTCATATTTAATATGTTTCTCTCTTCTGCTTTCCACTCTCGCTTAATTAGCCTATTGAGAACTGGTAGCTGAGCCTAGCTTGTTAAGGCTGCTGAAGTCCAGACTCCGACCCTAGCAATGCTGGCGGCAGAATTCTGAGGACAGACCTGCACCTGACATTCCACCTTTGGAAAGTCTTTGAGGTGGGGATCATTAAATGAGCTCTGCTATTCTTCTTCCAAGAGCTTGGGTGAGCATGGCCATGAAGGCAGAAGGAAACACGCTGTAGAAGGCTCCAGATGTAAATGAATTGGTTGGGCGTCAATACCAGTGTGCACTGGGTACACAAGCACCAGGCCTTGAACTAGAGACAGTGCCCAGGGATTAGGGTGTGTTTATGGTGAGTGGATGATTTAGACAAGGGGGAGCCTGCTGCTAATAGAAAGGCATAATTGAATCTCAAAGTCTATTAGAGACTGTTCTCCTACATCTTGTGGGATGACATTTTATTACCCAGCTGACCTGGCTCTTGCATTTGGCTTCATATTGGGATACTTCTCTTACCTCCTCCTCCTCTCTCTCTCTGTTTCTCTCTCTCTCTGTCTCTCTCTCTCTCTCTGTCTCTCTCTCTCTCTCTCTCACACACACACACACATTCATTATGCTTTAAATATCCGATTTTCCCTTCCCCATAACCACAAGTTGCCAAAAAGCTTTTAAGATAGCTTTAAAGTAAGCAAGATACCAGAGTGGGGCATCCAAAGATGCAGCACTGTGTGTCTCTGACCCAGGGCCTCTAGGCTGGGTGTTCCCTGTGAGACCTTTAGGAAGAAGTATCCTATTTCTGTAAGCCTCCATTTAGGTATAGGTGGCACTGTTCATTTCTTTGTGTGCATATATATTCCTGTATGATGGACATGAATGCATATGTATGTGTCAGACATGGGTGCATGCATGTACAAGTATACATGTGTGGGGTGATATTTTGACCAATTAGAATTCAAGCAACATGTGTGTACATGAACATACATGAGTGTGTGTGTGTGTGTGTGTGTGTGTGTGTGTGTGTGTGCATATGCGTGCCTAGGCTAGGTGTTGCCCTGTGTTATGGAGATCCTGCAGCTTTGGGTTTTCTGGTCAGGCCCCCTTCACATGCTCCAGCAGATCATAGATGGGTGGATGTTGGGGCAGTCCATGTCATAACCCTGGTTCAGGGCCTGGGCAGCTGCAGCCTGCCAGTTCTCCCCCGTCCTCACCACCAGGGTGAACTCTCCAGCATTGTTCCCGCTAATTCACCCTTGCAGCAATTAGCAAGGGGCGGGGCCAGTTCTCCTGCTTTCATCCCTCAGGGTCGGCTCTCCCACGCCTACACCATCAGGGCCAGCTCTGCTGTGTTGCCCAGGAGAGGTGCAGGGGCCGCTCTCCCCAGTGCTGCAGTTGGTGAGTTGCTCTTATGCTCTCAGGGCCAGTTCCTCCACCTGTCTCAGATGTTGATGGCCGGGGGGGTGAGAGGTCATCTCTTCTACGCCCATGCCACCACATGTCAGATTAGTACTGGGGACAGTTCTCCATTGCTCACAACGTTGGGGCTGGGTCACCCACACCTCCAACAACAGGGCTGCATAAATGTAGAACAGGGCCAGCTTTCCTGAGTTCTGCACCTGGCTACGGGGAGGGTCTTCTCACTTGTCTGTTGCAAGCAGTAAAGGGTGGGCTTAAGGAGGGGAATCTCTCAACCCACCCACACAGCTGCACGACACACAAGGAGTGAGGACAGCTCTCCCATGCTTACAGTTTTAAGGCTGGCTCACCTAACCTCCTCCAACATGGCTGTCTCTGCTGTGTTGCCCAGGTGAGGTGCAGGGCCTGCTCTCCCAAGCGTTGCAGCTGGTGGGGCGCAGGGACAACTGTCCCACTCTTGTGACCTCAGGGCCAGTTCTCCCACCTGCTTCAGGTGTTGATGAGGGGGGTGACATCGGGGTCTTAATTCTTCTCCACCTTATTGTGTGAGACAGGGTCTCTCACCAAGTTTGGAGCTCACCAATATGCCTGGACTGGCTGCCCAGCAAGCTCTGGAGATACCCATCCTCGCCAGCAAGCCCTTTGATGACTGAGCCATCTCCCAGCCTAGACTCCATCCATTTCTCAGTTGTATGTCCCAACCAGCCATTACTGGTTGGGACTTTTGTTGTTTCCTCATCAGTCTCAAACATGGTTCATTTCCAGGATGCTCAGAGGCCACTCTAGACGGGAACTCTAGGAATCTCCAGATATAACAAATGTGGCTGAACTGTGATAATTCTCACCAAAAGTCACCCTGCTGCCTCTGGGGTGGGCAGGCCAGAGCCACTCCTCCAGGGACTGCCCCCATTGAGCGAGAGCAGCCCTCTCTGTCCCCGGGGCCTGGAATCTGGCCCTTGGGCTGTGAAAGCAGCCTTGTTCTGCAGTCTAGCTCACTGGTGACTCCTATCCAGGCACTTCTGAAACCAGCTGGGGGCCTGGCCCGTATGTACTGCCCAGCTCACCAGAGCCCTTTCTTTTGAGCAAATAGTTTGCATGTTGCCATCTAGAAAATGAAAGCATTCACAGTGGCAGGGCGCTCAGCTTCTCCTTGTGGTCTCTGGAAAAGATCTCCTGAAAGGGAATGATGCGAGGTCTCTCCATCTGATCCTCCCTCCAGGCCAGCAGCGTGGGGCTATGGGGAGCCCATCTTCTCTCCCTGGCACCCCACAGCTTGCTATTGTTCTGTTGCTCTCCTCTTTGAGTTGGACAAGGTGGCGAGACAGGCTAAGGGATATATTTCAGCTGCCCTTGGCAGTGTTTATAATCACAGACATAAAAGGAAGGGAAGGAGATTGAGTTTACAGGACAAGTTCTTTGTGTAGGGCTCATTTATCTCTCGCAGGCAGCAGTGGGCTAAGTGAGTTTCCTTTTTGTTTCCAATTCAGAAAACTGAAATATGAATCTATGCTGATGAGAGAAGAAAGGAATTGAAAGAGGCATAAATCTTATCATTGGAGCCCTCCTTTGGCTTCTGTGAAGAAAGGGCTCCAGTCTGGTAATTAACTGCTTTGTGGCTCCCGGAGACGGTTCCAAGCTGAACAGCACCCAGCCACACTGGATAAAAGGCTGGCAGGTGGTGTGGGGCTCACCATGAACAATGTATTCTGATCTAATATGTCACCGACGGCCTAGCTCTCGAAGTCAGCCTGTAAGGTCCCTGTCTGTCACCACAGCTGTGGCTGCACAGATGTGCCCTAAAGGCCACATTGGGCTTTTTGCCCTGCTGTGGTCTAACCCATGCCCAGGACATACAAGAAACTTAGGAAGCGATGGCGGGTGGTGACTGCCCTCTGGTAGCACTCAGGTAAGTCCTCGTTTCTCTGATTATCCTTGTGGTGGAACTGTAGGAGTATGGACAAGTCACTTGTCACTGCCTGGTACTTAGCAGGGAATCAGCTTTCAGCTGTTGACCATCCTGTAGAATGCAAGCACTGGGAAGACGCAGGGCTATGACAATCTTCAGTGTTCACAGGCTTATGGTGAGCACCCTGCGCCTTAGCCCTTGGAAGCCTCCTGCACCCCTGTCTTGGGGGCCATTCCTTCTATGTTAGCACCAGGGGGTAACTGCCCACCTCCCGTCCTTCCCATTATGCGCCCCCTCACTTTCCTGTTCTTTTCTTGGCATCTGAGGCTCTGAGCTGTGCCTCCCTACCAGACCCAGTCAGATCCCCTGAACAGTTGGCCTTCCTCTGTTTCCCTCAGGCGGGAATCCTTCAGCCCCTTGAAAAAGACAGCTGCCTGCAGGTACCCCTGCAGTACTTACTGAGGATGTGACAGAGCCACTGTGACATGGTCACTGCCTCACTCGCCCTCCTACACGTACACGGAGCCTGAGGGGCAAAGCGTCTCCAGGTGTGGGAGGAAAGCCCCACATGAGTGAGTTACAGCACTGAATCTCAAAAATCGGACCTTCTAGCTTAAAGTTGGGGCTTTTTAGATCAGCCCGACAGGCCGTGTGACCCTCTGGATGATGAGCAGCTGCTGGCTGGTTTATTAGAATATGTGTGGTTCACCAAAGCACGCCTGAGAGCTCTCTGAGGGAGAGGGACTGAAATGGCACAGGGGCAGGGCTGCAATGGGTAGTGATGGGGGTAGCAGCCATGAGGTTGGGGTTAGGGATTGAGATCTAGAGGTGTTATAGACATCAAAAACTGTCAGGTAGTGGGAAATAAGGCTGAATACTCCAAGCAATGGAGTATTGATCCAAGCATGGTCCAAAGGTACAAACATGGTACCGTGGAAGCACAGTGGGGAACTATGTTGGGATGGGGTTGGGACTTGAAAGTTTGGTAGAGAAGTGAGTGGCCTGTGACTTGGGTCTAATGAACCAGAAGAACTAGGCTTACAGCAACTGATGCAGGGTGTTCGGGATGGAGGGACCAGCAGGGCTGGAAAGCCAGTGATCTCGGCTACTCAGGAGGGTGAGGCAGAAGGACTGAAAGTTCCAAAGCCAGCCTAGACTGCACAGTGAGACCTTGTCTCCAGATAAAAAGTATAAAAGGGACAGTGGTACAGGTCTGTTTTCAGTCCCTCAAACACAAACGAACAGAAGCTCCAGCCACGCGTGTCCTAAGCGGGGCCCGGGTGACACCTCTCTGCACCTCCCTTCCATCTGCCACAGCTAACGGCTGCCACTACTGGGCTGCTGGGGTTACCAGGGTGCTCAAATGACACCCAAAACAGGAAGACACCAAATGGAGGCTGCCACATGGTAGATATGCAACAAAATATACATTGTTCAGCTCAGAGTGGGGGCGCACACCTTTTGTCCCAGCACTCAGGAGGCAGAGGCAGGTGGGTTCCTGGGAGTTAGGGGCCAACCTGGTCTACAGAGTGAGTTCCAGGACAACCAGGGCTACAAAGAGAGACTTTTTTTTGTTTCTTTGTTTTTGTTTTAATCTCTAGGACCCGTGTAAAAAGGCATATACATAGAGGTTGGAGAGGTCTCAGATTAAGAACACTTACTGTTCTTCCAGAAGACTGAGGTTCCATTCCCAGCACATGGTAGCTTACAGCCATCTGTAACTCCAGTTCCAGGGGATTCCATGCCCTTTTCTGGCATTTGTGGGTATTACACACACTTGGCACATGTGCACACATGTGTGTGCATATGAGCAAAACACATAAAATAAAAATAAATAAATCTTTTTTAAAAGTCAAGGATTGTAACATACATCTGCCATTCTACTACTGGAGAGGTGGAGAAAGGTGAATCCCTGGGGTTGGTTAGGCAGCCAGTCCAGCCTAATCTGTGAGCACAGATCCTGTTTGAGAAAACAATCAAACACACAAGCAGCAACCAAAAAGGCTCACAGGGTAAAAGTGCTTGTCCTGAATGCTGGGTAACTTGAGCCCCACCTCCAGGACTCATGCAAGGGAGGAGAGAACTGACCCCACTAAGTCGTCCTCTCTCTTCCCCGTGCACATGTGCGTGTGTGTGCACACATGCACACAAATGACAACACACTAAAGCAAACAAGTGGCCATCCCATGAGGAATGACACTCACGCTTGTCCTACCGCACCCACATGCAGAAGTCTCACACACACACACACACACACACACACACACCCCTCCCTGTGGATCTTTTGCCTCCTCACAGGAGCCTAGGAGGGCTGCTGGCACAATCCAGAATTTTCAGGCCCCTGTATCACCCCTGAGCTCTTTCCATTCTGCACACTGCAGGGGTTGGGCCCCAGGTCTGATGACATTGCTAATAGAGACCGTGTTTGGGAATGCAGCTGTGTCTAATAGGAACAGGTACAGAAACAGCTGTGGCTCTTCAGTGGCAGGCCTGGCTAGATGGGGAGTCAGCCTTGAAGCTTGGTGAGAGCACAGGGGACCTTCTTCTCTCAGTGTAAAGGAGAGCCAGGCCTGCTCTTCACTTGTGCTGTGTGTGGATTCGGAAGCCTCTGCTTCCTATTGGGCTGCAGGTGCTGGAGGACTCCAAGGATGCTTTTGCCATACGGTAACGTTGGAATTTAGTTCTTCGGCCTCTCTGGTTGGCCAATCAGCAAAGACAAAGCATAGCAATATCCCATATGCTGCTCCTCAGCGAATAGCTGTCCAAGTCCCCCACCCTCCAAACTCATTGGAGTAGTAATGAGCGAAAGAATTCAGATGCTCCGGCCCCAGACAGAGACTGTGGGTCGGAAGTTATGCGATAAGGGGCCAGGAACCCACGTGCTGTGATCTTTCCAGGTGTTCTATGCAGGAACCCAGGAAATGGTATCCTAAGGACTCTTGTTTGCTCTGTAGCAGGCTTTCTGAGGGGCGGGGATGAGGCAGTGAGGAGCAGTGTGGTGGCCGTGCAACTCTCTGTGAAATGTACACTCTTGATTGATTGTGTTTCTCAATTCTGGCTTGGGAGCAGGCGTTCTTAGATGTTTCTCCTTAGAGACAGCTGTGACTCCTGTCCTAGGGTAGAAAGAGTGAGTCTCTATCTAATCTCCGTTTACCCACCTGCTGTTCTTCAGCCATCAGCTCACCCCCATCCATCCACCTATCCACACATCACCCCTCATCCGTCTACCCATCCATCCACCTATCTATTAATAAATACAGACATCACTGACCTACATCCCATGTACCCATCTGCCCACCTATCCACCCTATCAACCCATCCATGAGTCATTTATTATTATCCATCGATCTACCCACCCATTGATATACTCATTGTTTTTAAGAATCATCTTTGTGCCTGGCTCTGACCTGGGTTTTGGAGAGATCAGGAAGGAAAAAAAAAATCTGATTCCAGGCCAGAATTCTCCATACAGATGAATTATCATAACACATCCAGTAATGAATATCTCATTACTGGTACATTGGTATGAAGAAGTCAGAGAAAACCTCCCAAGACAAAAATGTGGGAGTGGGTTGTGAAGGGTAGGTAGGAGTTTTCCATATGGATGGGATGAGAATGTGTAGGAAGATGGCTGAGCCTGTGTATAAAATCTTCTTCCACCTCCAGCAGGCCTCTCTTTTCCCGGGAGTCAAGGTGGTGCTCACCTGCAGCTGTGGTCTCTGAGTTTGGCCTCATTCCTCACGGCTGTGTGGAAAGGTGCCCTGACTTCACATGTGCACCGCAGGCTAACAGTCGCTGCTCCCGGCACAGTGCAGCTACTGTGGTCAGCCAGATAAGCTGAGAGTGCGGCTACTTCACAGCCTGGGCTCAGATCCTAGCTCTGCCTGCAGCTTCCTTTAATGGTGGTCAGGTCTCTGAGCCCCAGTGTCTCCATGTTTAGAGAAGAAAGTTGGCTTTCAGTTCTACTGGTTTCCTGCTTGGCATAAGGCCCCAGCATTCTGACATGTGTTAGCCACAACCTTGCTATCTTGGGTTGATGCATGACAGTCACAGATTTGACCAATTTTTCTGGAGCACCCAGCACAGGCAGGGGATCCGCGTGCAGCTCTGAGGTGGTGTTTGGGAGGGAAACTGCAGAGCAGAAAAGTGACTGAAGGTGGCGCTGTAACTCCAATAGCTGAGATGCTTTCTGAATGGGAGTGGTGTGTGTGTGGTATGTCGGGGGCAGGGGTGGTGGTGTGTGTATGTAAGGGTGCGTTGTGTGATAAGTGGTGTGTATGTCTGTGTATGTATGTGTGTGTGTGTGTGTTGTGAGTGTAGTGATGTGTGTGTTTGTGTGTATGTGGTATGGTGTGCATGCAGTGTGTGTGTAGGGTATGTGTGGGTAACGTGTGTGGTGTGTATATGGTATGATATGTGTGTGGTATGTGTATGTATGTGTGCAGTGTGTGTGTGTGGTGTGTATATGGGTATATGGTATGGTGTGCGTGTGGTGTGCATGATATGGTGTGTGTGTGTGTGTGTGTGTGTGTGTGCAGTATGTATATGTGTGTTTGTGTTTCCTAGATTCTGTGGAATCCTGGCAGGATTTAGCACTTGGCATACCACAGTCCAGTATAACTAGATGATTTACTATGAAGCCTTGTCAGTCCTTTTGCATCTCCCTCCTTTTCAACCCTTCCTGCTTTTTCAGAGCTATCTCCTCTGGGGCCTCCCCTTTAGGGCAAGAGGAAAAGAGGAGGAAGAGAAGAGGGAGAAAAAGAATAGGAGGGAAAGGAGAAGGAAGAGGAGGGAGAGGAGGAGGAGAGGAAAAAGGGAAGAGGCTGTTGTAAACAAAGTTTGGTGGAGGGGTTCCTACAGCCCTGTTCTCAGCAGTTTGTTTTTCTTTGCTGCCTGCAGGCCAAGCCCCAAGCTGAAACAACAGCTGTACACCTGCATGACTCACTTGGTGTAACCCTGGGCCACCGCACTCCTGCTGGGGTTTGCTTTTCAACTGAGCCATCTAGTCAAGAATCCAGATGGAGAGGCTAATAGAGCAAGAAGCAGTCTGGGGAGGAGAGAGAAGAAGCGTTAACATTGTTAGATGCTCATTGCACATCGGCACTCCCACAGTAACGGACAGTAGCATGCTATCCTTGAACTTGTCCTGTCCTCCATCCAGTATCATATGCAAATCTTGGCATCAGGAAAGCTGCTGGGGGAGGGGGCCTGGAACCCTGGCCCCTTCCAAACCCTGAACCTTCTTCTCCCACAGCCCTCAGGAACTTCCAGGAAGCCCTGCCTAGGGCAACATTGTACCTGCTGAATCTGGATGTGATTCCTACAGGAAGTAGTAGCCTCAGATTCAGACATCAAGTTCAGGCCAATGATGAGATCAGGAACACAGGACCATTCAGGGCTAGAGCCAGACCAAGCACTCAGGCATGTGGGACCCCAGAGCCTACCCATCCCTGACCCCACCTGAATGCAGCAAGCACCCCACTTTCTGTGGGAGGCTTATCCTCTCCAGCCACATGGGAGACCCTAGGCACTACCAACAACCATTGGTGCTGGAACAGCTGAGAATTCGCCTGGAAAGAAACTGGACAGACAAGAGGACCGGAGACCGGAGTGGCTTCTGAGTCACCAGCGAGAGCTCTCAGCGCCTCGGGGCTCCACCTTTCTGTCTGAAGAATTCAACTGGCTATGTCATGCTTCTTAGTTCTTCAGATCCGAGACTTCTAGGCTGGGATGGGACTGTTTTCTACCAAGACAGTTGGGCTTGCTGCTGTAACATACAATCCAGATCTTAGTTTTCATTTCCCCCTGAACAGGGAATTCTAGAAGTGTGTGGCCTTTGAAAAGCAAGATGCTTTAAAAGACAGAAAAAAAAAGAGGTGCTGACTTTGTCTGCTGTTTGATATGCAGCACAGGTTAGAACTCAAAACACTCAAGTTCAGGGGTGATTGTCCTAAGGCCTGCTCCCTCCTCTGTAAAGTGGCATCAGCATCAGCCCCTTGTCACTGGCCACAGTGGTGGTGGGGGGAATGGAGGAAGTTCTTTGCAGACACAGAAGCCTGGGGCCTAGGTGAGCTCTCTCCTCATTCCCCCAAGATGGCTCAAAGCATACAAAATCAGTGATGTGTCCTAAAGGGACTCACGAGGGACCCAGGGCCACTCAGACAATGGGCATGTTCATTAAAGTCAACTGAGTGAGACAGTCACCTTTTCATCTTCATAGATGAGGTGTTCCAAGGAGATGCTGAGAATTCTAAAATTCTCAGATAGTATGGCAGCTCAGGCCTGGTTGCAGAAGTTGGGAGGCTGGGAGAGGGAGGTGGTCATGAGTTCTAGACCTGCATGGGCTACAGAGTAAGACCTAGCTTAAAAATAAAACAAACAAAAGAACAAAAACAAAAACCCTAAATAAATCAAGCACTCATTAAAGATAAGAACCTCTTAGAACTACTGGAAAATGGGTCAGCAGGCAAAGCATTCACCTCACAAGTGTGAGGAGCTGAGTTTGTGCCCCCAGAATTCGTGTGAAAACATTTGGGAACAGTTGTACAAGCCTGGAACCCCAGCTTCCAGACGAGAAGCAGAAGCAGGATTTTTGGAAGGTCTCTGGTCTGCTAGTCTGTCCTGTGGTGAAGTTCCGGGCCGATGAGAGACCCTGTCGCAAACAAAAATGAAAAGTTATGGGGCCATCACCTGCAGCTGCCCAGACTGCTTCATTACACACCAGCATGCACAGGTGTATATATGTGTGTACATGTGTGCTTGTGTGTGAGTGTACACACCCACACAAATAAGCACACACATATATGCACAACACACGAGTACAAACACAGTCTCTGAGAGCTAAGTCCTTTCATCTTTAAGATGAGGAAGGTGACTCATGCCTGATCACCCTGGGTTCAGTGTAGAGTTGGTTTTGGAACCCCAAGCCTATTG
This sequence comes from Ondatra zibethicus, assembly GCA_004026605.1. NCBI lineage: Eukaryota > Metazoa > Chordata > Mammalia > Rodentia > Cricetidae > Ondatra > Ondatra zibethicus. The sequence continues at coordinate 42,534 of PVIU01013747.1, read as the reverse complement.
CTTTATCTGTCATCCCATGTGTGAAGGACACTGTTCACCATTTGACCTGTGTCAGGAGGACTTCACGAGGATTCCAGGACAGAAGAGGGTCATGCAGCAAAAGTCCGTCTCCAAGGTGTGCTTGTCTGAACGGGTGGCCCAGGTAGGCCCAAGGCCCTTGGTAGAGGGGGGCTCTGGGTGTGGGCTGCATCCCCTACTTTCTGCCAGTCTAAGGCAGTTCACTACCAGCCTAATCCTGTCTGTAAGGTGGGGACGGCACCGATGCCTGCTCTGGCACTGCTGTGTTCAACAGACATGCAAGTGATCCCCGGAGACCTTGCCGCCATACCTGGAAGCTTAAAGAGCTGGTAAGGACACGCTCACCAGGGTTCCCTCTGCTCTCCTCCTTTTTGTTGCCCTCTGAATCCTCTCTGCTCTCTTCCTTCACCTCCCTCAGCCCCTCACCAGCTCTTTTTATGAATACTCTGGCCAAGACCTGGTGTCCAGTTTGGAGCAGAAGACAGGACCATGTTACCAAGGTCTGCTGGAGCCAAGAAGGCTTAAGAATTTCACCCTCCCTGTCTGACCCACTGTGATTTGGGGGCTGTGGTCTGAGGATCTCTGTCCTCTGTAGCTTTCCCAGGTCTCTTCAGGCCTGTCCCTGTACCCTGTGCCCTGCATGCCTCCTGGATCCCACAGGTTGGAGCATGCTCTTCAGTTCCACCCCCAAAGCTCGCTGATTATTAGCTTTCAGGCTTGGATTTATTCTGCATCTCCCAGGAATGTTCTGTGGTGCCTCCCTACCTGGGGGCCCAGTGTTTCTGGAGCCAGCTTTAGAGCAGAGGGAAGGGCCCTTGGCAGGGTGAGTGCTCATGCCCTCTCAGTTTCCTTTATGCCTGGCAGGTCTCTGTGTGCAGCCACTTGCCTCTTGAGCTCCCTCTATTCCTGGCTCAGTCTGTCTCCCTGGTGGGGGTTCTCCAGAGACAGGGAGCCCATGTGTTCTGCACATACAGAAAAGGGCTTATTTATTTTAAGTGACTGAGTCACACAGCCCTGGAGGCTGCCAGGCATCACATCTGCAGGGTGGGCTGGAGCCTGCAGACCTAGGGCACAGCTGTAGTGCAGTTCAAGTCCAGAAGCTTCCAGCTGCAGATTTCCCACCTGCTCAGCAAAGCCAGGCATTTGTTCTGTGGAGGCCTTCATCGGACTAGGTGAAGCCTACCTGTGACAGGAGAGCAACCTGCTTTCTTCAAAAGTCCACTGATTTGAGTACTAATTTCATCCAAAAATATCCTCACAAACCAAACATAGTGGTTCATGCCTATAATCCTAGCATTAGAGGCTGAAGCAGGAGGATTACTGAGAGCTCAAGGCCAGCTGGGGCTGCATAGTGAGACTACCTAAAATAACAACAAACAAAGACATCTCCATAGAAACACCTCAACTAGTGCTGGACAGCAGTTCTGGACACCTTGGCTTGGCCAAATAAACACAAAATGCTAATCGCCATGCCATTAATAGTGTACATGTCTCTGAGACAGGCCACAGAGACACTGATCCACAGCTGAGTTCCGGGCCATCCTGATCAGGAAGGAGAAGGGTGATTGGCAGGGCGTGGGGGTGGGTTTTGCTGCAGGTCAAGGCCTCTTGGCCAAGAGCAAAGCGGAATGGGCCTGAGGCTGAGAGTCTAAAGGCTGTGAGGTGGGGGTTGAAGGTTGAGAGGCTAGGGAGCCTGAGGGGCTGAGGACTGACAAGCTAATGAACTGAAGGCTAAGGGATTAACAGTGGGACACTGAGCACGTCTCTATGGGTCCTATGTGAGCGTGAGGGCAGAGAGTACTGCCTATGACCTCACCGAGGGTGCTCTTTAAGCCTAGCACGCACATCAGAAGGTTCCCAAACCCTGCTACCAGGAGAAATTCCCAGTTTGGAAAACAAATGCGACTGTGGCTTCAGGAAGCAGGTAACGAATCTCCATAGAAAATCTAGGGTAGGCACCGGGATGAAGCAGGGTACTGGGTCAGCCACCCCTCTGCAGCCTCAGGGACAGGAGCCTTGCTCCCTCAGAGACAGCCCCTTGTGTTTTAGAAGGGCCATGGGAGGCCCATCTCACTGCGTCTTCTGGCTGCTGGTCCTCAGCAGCTCTTAGATGAGGAGGAATCTGTCTAATTGCTCATCCACTGAAGAGCCCTTGAGGGACTGATGACAGTTTTCTTTTCCTGCTATGTCTTCTCTGGGTTAAAGCTCCACAGCCCCCACATGAGGTAATGGATCTCTCTGGGTAAAGGCCCCAAGGTGGACTTGCTCTGTTTGTGGTGCCTCCTGCAAGGCCTGGCAAAGGAATCACCGCCCTCCATCTGGGCATTGCACTCTCATTAATTTGGCCAAAGGCCACTCAGTCTTGTGTTAGATGATCATTCTGGAATGGTCCCTAGGACGGAGCTGTAGCCTGGGGTCTCCTCCTCCTCAGTCTTGCCTTAGACTTCACCGCAGGGTAAGGGGAATTTCCTTTATGTTATCCCACCCCTCCTCTGCTTTTCCTTGAGTGTGCATGTGTGCATGTGCACGTGAGTGCGTGCGTGCGTGCATGCATGTGTGTATGTGTGTGTGTGCACGCGTGCGCATGTGCGAATGCTATGCTGTGTGTGTGGAGGTCAGAGGACAGTCTCAAATGTTAGGCCTCTCTTTCCACCTTTGCTGAGACAGGAACTCTTGTTTGCAGCTATGTGTGATTCTCCTGTCTCCACTTCCCCTCTCACTGTAGGATCACTGCCATTACAAACTTCTGCTAATGCATCTGCCCTTTGTGTAGGTTCCTGGAATTCAGGCTCAGGTCCTCAAGTTTGCAAGGCAAATGCTTTCATCACTGAGCCATCTCCCCAGCCCCGCTAGAATCATTTTCATATGCAGTGCTGGGGATCAAGCTGGGGGCCCTCTGTGTGCTCAGGAAGCCCCCTGCTCTAGGTAACAAGCTGACTACAGGGCTTCTTCAGCACTGAGAAATCATACAGGTTGGTGCTGCTTTGGACCAGCTGCCTCTGACGTCAGATCCTGTTATATCCAACCCAGATTCTGCTGCTCTTCCCAGAAGGACCCTCTGTAATGCAGGGACAGCCCAGAGTCTCTGAGCAAGGCAGAGTTGGGTTCAAATCCCACCTCTACCCGTGAATCTTGGGGCAAGTAATCTGCCCATAGTAGGCTATCTCAGGGCTGTGCTGAGCCTATTTCAAATGTCACAGCATGTATTCACTTATCACAGCTGTGACCAAACGCCTGATGGGAGCCACCTAAGGAGGGAAAGACTGTATGCAGCTTCCTAGTGTCAGGGGGTTCATCCCACGGTTGCCTGGCCCTGTGAACTTGGACAGAACATCCTGGGTAGGAATGTGTGGTGCAGTAGGACTGCTCACTTCCTGGAATAACAAAGGAAGAGATAGTGAAAGATATGTCCAAAGGACAGGACCTGTAACTGCTCCCTGTAACTAGGCCTCACTCCATTAAATTCCCAGAATGCCCCCCAAAAGCATCATCATGCAGCAACTTAACACATGAGCCTGTGGAGACAACCCACGTTCAAGCTCCTGCAATAGCTAATACAGGGCCATGCATAACGGGTGCACTTGAAGACTGAGTTCTCATCTCCTCTGCTGTAAAAGAAACATTCCTCCCTTCTTCCCTCCCATCAGATCACCCAAGCCCAGCCCCAATGTTGAAGTGCTATCTTGAGCAAATGAGTGGAGGCTCTGGCCAAATCTCAGGGCTCTGGCAGGATATGTCCCCAAGGGCTGCATGACCTGCACCAGGCTCTTTCCTCTGACTGTGAGTTCTCAACTCTGATGGCAGAAGAACAGGTCACTCTAATGTTTCTTTCAGCTCTGCTTCTCTCATCTTCATAGCGACTCCTCATAGGCCTCACGGACCCTGGGCCCTGGAAGATGGTGTGAAACCACTCCAAGCTCCCTGAGATGAGGCTGTGACCTCCCTCCTCTCCTCAGCTCCTCATTTGTGCCTCAGTCACCCAGGGGTGCCTCACACTACCCATGGAAGAAAACGAAGGACTTTTTACCTTAGGATATCAACAGCCCGGAAAGTGGCCAGACAAGGCCAGAGATTATCATAAACCAGAGTGCTGAGGCGGTCTCTGCAGTACAGTGTGGGGAAGCAGAGAGAAGGGGCAGGCAGACCAGCAGGGAGGGATGCGATAGGCCAGGGCCACAGTGATGATGGAGGCAGGGATGCCCACTGAGAGTCTGCTGTGGAGGTCTAGAGTGAGGCCAAAGGAGGTAACTGAGGACGGTGCCTGGTCCCTGTTGGCAGCAGGGTAGCACAGCAGCCAGGCACATGCGGCTCCTCTTCTCCAAGGACCAACATTCGAGCCAACATTCACTGTTTGTTCAGATCTCTTCTGGGTTCTGCCGAAGCAGAGAGGGCTCTGAAGCGGGATCAAGGGCCTGTGTCCCACTCTTCTCTCCTAGGGCTGCCATAAGAACGCACTGTGAACTGGGAGCTAACAAAACAGTACTTCCTCCCTCCCAGTCTGGACCGGAAGATCTGTGAAGAAGGTGGCAGTAGATTCTGGAGAGACACCTAGCTTCTAGCTTCCTCCTCATTGGTCCCTAGCTTGAATTTCCTCAGTCCATTCTCTGCCTCCACTGATCCTCAAATGGTTTCTCTAGCCAACCCCCTCATTCCGTGTGTATTCTGTGTGTTCTATGAGTTCTGATATATGGTGTGTAGAGGCCAGAGGTCAACTTTGGGTGTCATTGTTCAGGAGTTTTCCAACCTGACTTTTTGAGACAGTTTCTCAGTGAACCTGGAACTCACCAAGTGAGCTTAGCTGACCTAGGCTCTTCAGGGGCTCCCGGTGAGGTTTGGAAGAAAACAGCTGCCCCTCAGCATCTTCTGCAGCCCTGTTCATGTCCAGACCTGGGTTTGTTTTTCTTGAGCTGCAGTTTAGAAAAATCACCATAATATTAAACTCAGAATTCACCCCACAGCAAATCAGTAGGAAATTATAGCCTTTTACCATAAATCATTTTCTAATTGCAGACACACCCAGTTTACTTCTGCAGCCCCAGCAGGATTTCCTGGGCAAGCAGGGTGTGCAGACACTGGTTCAAACTGACCACCCCTGTTCTTTCTGGGCGTTTACCTCCAAGATGCCCTCTCTCAGCAGACAGTGGTCAGCAGTACCAAGCAGGCTGGGCAGGGCCTGGCCTCAGAGTTTCCTTTTGGTGCTAGAAGCCCAACCCCTTGATTACCCCGCAACATCAAAGTCACAACCCCTAGACTGTCTGGCCCACCCTGCACTGGTTGCCCTTGGCTTCCTCTCTTGTAGAAGAGTCAGCAATTTCAGAAGAGGCAGAATGCAACTATCCTCTGGGAGGAGCCAGCGTGGAAGCCTGCAGTATGGCAGATCTCATCCATATCTACTATAAAGAAAGAGAAAAGAACTGGAGGAAAGTTCATAATGTGCCAACAGGGCCCCTTGCGTGTGGGAGGAGCCGATTAGTGGTGCCAGGTAGGTCCTGCTCAGGCCCATTCTCTCTCAGGCGTCGTTGAGCACCTATAAAATATGTGCTTTGCCACTGTACGGGCTAGTTCTATGTCAGCTTGACACAGCTAGAGTTATTAGAGAGAAGGGAACCTTGATTGAGAAAATGTCCCCATAAAAGCAGGCTGTAGACAAGCCTGTAAGGCAATTTCTTAATTAGTGATTGATGGGGAGGGCCCAGCCAATTGTGGGTGGAGCCTTCCCTCGATTGGTGGTCCTGGTTTCTATGAGAAAGGAGGCTAAGCAAACCATGATGAGAAAGCCAGTAAGCGGCACCCCTCCATGGCCTCTGTATCAGTTCCTGCTTCCAAGTTCCTGACCTGTTTGCATTCCTGTCCTTACTTTCTTCAGTGATTAACAGTGCTGTGGAACCTTAAGCTGAATAACCCTTTCCTCTCCAAGTTGCTTTGGTCAAGGTGTTTCATCACAGCAATGGTGTCCCTAATTAAGACAAGCACTTTGTTGCTTACCTGCTCACTCCTCACCTCCTGCAAGACTTCAATCAAATGCTACCTTATCATCGAGGCCTCCAAGGCCAGGGATGCAACTCAGTTACTAGAATGCTTGCCCAACATGCATGAAGCCCTGGGTTCAGTCCTCAGTACTGTAGAAAACAGGTGTGGGGCTGCGTATCTGAAATATCTGCATTTGGGAGGTGGAGACAGGAGGATCAGAAGTTAAAGTTCATTCTCAGCTACATAACAAGTTCAAGACCAGTCTACGACCCTACTATGACCCTGTGTCCAGAAATAAAAATAGATAAGTAAACAAATAACTAAAATAAGATAAAAGAGAAACCTCTGGATTTCACCCCATAGTCAAGTTATATAAAGCTTTCCATACATTAGGGAACAGGGGTTGCAGGTGTAGGCACCCAGGGTGCTGGCTCCTTCTCTCCTCCTGAGGGGCTCTGAGGAGCAGGGCCAGGGTCTGTGAAGATCTAGAGGCCTAGGCAGGGTGACCTCCTTTTCCCCTGCCATCAGCACCCCCCCTTGCAGTAACCCAACCCAACTTGAACCTCTGACACTTCTTCCCTGAGGTCCCCATCTTCTTTCACACCAGCCCCTCCCCCTCCTCCACAGCCTAACTCCTGTCTCTGCTCACATTGTCACCCAGAAGCCATCATCTGCCAATAGCTCCTCATGGATGGGCTCCTTAAGCCCCTCCCTTGCCATTCTGGAAATTCAGCTAGCTTGATCTGTGCAGGTAACCGCAGCTGCCGTGAGTTCAGGAGTGCCACAGACATGACATATCCAAAGGATGCCATTTCACAGCATTCTTCCCCATCACTGGGCTCTTACAGTCCTCTGTCCTCCTTTAGCGATCTTCTCCGGCCTTCGAGAGTGGGGTTGATGCAGCTGTCCTGTTTAGGGCTGAGCACTCATGTATTCTCGGCACTTTGACCAGTTACAAGCTTCTGTGTTAACTGTGCTCACTTTATGTATTTTAAACACTGTTATGAGAATGAATCCATGTCACCTACCAGGAGGTCACAGGGTGCAGAAAAACATCAAGGGCCCCACCCTTCAAGCCTACATCCTGTCTCTAAGGGTCCCCTCCTCCCAGAAACTGAGCGTCCTGACAGGCAGGCTTAGAAGCTCAGGATGCCCCACATGTGGGTAATTCGTGTCCCTCTCCCCTTTTTGTACTGTGCCCACTCTCTCTGATCTCTGAGACATGGCAGAGCTAAAGTCCCATTCTTTATAGGACCCAGTCGTCTGTTATATTGTCAAGCCAGCTTTGTTCATATTTTCAGGCACCAATCATGGGCCAGCTTGCTTGGGCCAATTAAAATATGCAGGTGTGGTAATGTTGACATCAACCTGCTGGCATTACCACAGCAGATATTTTTCATGAAATATTTATAAGTAATTCTAGGATCTTTAACCATTTGGTGGCAGGCTTCCCTCACCAGCCAGGGAGAGGATAGAGAGGTGGCAGAGGCTAGCGGGACACAGAAGAGGGTCTGAGAAGCCCATGAGGAGGTTGGGGAGACTGTATCTTCTTGACGCTCTTGAGGGTATATAGAACCTGTCACCTGTTAAATGAGACGAGTTAGGTGGTAGGTCTTCTGGAAGGGCCCCTTCAGGAGATGGAGATTTTAGACAAGACTGTAATATATTTGCTTTGTGATCCCAAGCAGATGTGTTGATTGGCCCATCATGCATGTAAGGATGGCGCTAACTCCCACTGTGCCTACCTCCCAGGGAACAGAAATGTCAGAGGGGGTGGGAAGCCTTTTGGAAAGGGCTCAACACTGGCCAAATGGAAAGTTCTCACACGTGGGTGTTGGTCCCCAAAGTGGAACACAAGGGCTAGAGTGAGGATCAGTATTTCCTGTGGCCTCAGCACCTGGCACTGCCTGGTTTCCCATGAGCACTGATCTGATGTTTGCTGTTTACTGGTTTTCATTGACTGGAGCAGGGCCAGGTTGGAAGCAGTGTGGGAGGACATCATTCAGGGACAAAGGCCCAGGAAGGCCAGAAACTAGACAGGTCCCAGCATCAAGAAGCCAGAGCCTGGTTGAGCGAACTCTCCACTCTAACTTTGACCAGCTCTGACTGTGAGCCTCTCCTACACCAGCCTCTCAGGCGCATGCAAAAGATGTGTCAGGACACTGTTCCCTCTGTTCTGAGGGGTACCCTTCACAAGGCACATTCCTTTGGAGGGCATCCAATAGCCACTATTGACAGCTTTGTGGGACAGAGCTGGGCCTTCTAGATGTAGTGATGGGCCTGGATTTTCACAGCTCCCTGTGCCTTTGCCCTTCTCGCACTGACTCTGGACTGGTCTGGATCCGACCACTGGGACAGCGACTAACAAGGTGTGAACAGAACTTGAGAAAGCACTTGAAGGTTTTCTGGTTCTTGCTCCTCTGCTTTTGTCATGAAACATGCCCAGGCTAACTTGCCAGAACTCCAGAGCCTGTGGAAAAAAGCAAAGGCATCACAGACTGCTGTACAGTCAAGATCAGTGGAGTCATACCTACACACCTCATCATAGAGAACCAGTCCGTCAACCTTCTCATGGAGAACAGTTTGTTACACATCAATAGTCGGCTGGTGCAGTATTTATGTTCACTTCACAGTCTCCCTGAATTGTGTGTTCTCAATGAAGAGAAAATCAACCTCTGGTGTCTTTTCCTAGGTAGGGAAAATATCTGGCTGAGCTCCCCGAACATGCCCTTACCCACGCTCCCATCTAAGCAGTTCACAGGGACTTTGAGAAGGGGGTAGGGTTAATACTCACAGCCCCATTTTACACCAGGGCTGCTGGCCAAGCACAGCAACTGGCCCAGTGGTGGGGAATGTAACCTTCGGAGTCAGTCTTGGAATCCCCTTTCATCTGTGTGACTTTCAGGTAGTCGCTACTCTGTGCCTCAGTGTTGCCATCTGCAAAGGAAGCTGTGGCCCCACAGGACTGTGGTAAGGTAAAGTACACAGGAGAAAGGGCTCCTGTAACACATTTGACAGCTATTTATCTGTGGCAGCTGATGCTCAGACCCTGCCCCCAAATCTTCTGTGGATGGCCCTCAGCTTACACAAAAGCAGGCTAGGCCCATGGCGGGGACACAAGCTGCAAAAGGACACAAAGTTACTGAATTTGACTGGTACAGACTTCATATATTCTGGGATTTGGAGAGCAGGTCAAGACTGCTAGGCGCACAGCAGTGCCCACCTCAAAAGATCTGGCCGAGCTCCCCGAACATGCCCTTACCCATGCTCCCATCTAAGCGGTTCACAGGGACTTTGAGTTAACACTCACAGCGCCCTTTTAATGGAGGATGAATCTGAGGCTCAGAGCGGGTCTCTGACCTACAGGAGTGAAGTCATCAGATCTCAGGCTGCTGACCTTGTCCACAGCCTGCGAGATGTAGGCAGGTGAGAGTCCTGCTTTTATGAACATATTCTTCTGCACCACATTTCTGCACCACAGGCTAAATCAGCAAACGCCGAGCCATTCTAGAAGTCACCTGGTAGTTTGCAAAGGAGGCTGGAAGGATAGTGTGGCATTAAGAAGGTCCACAACACAACTCCGAAAGCAAAGCCAGAGCTGGGGGATGCTTTGGCTGCAGAAGTGCTTTGTGTGCCTGCACGAGGACCCGAGTTTGGATCCCTAGCTCTCACGTGAAACCCTAGGTGAGGTGGTGCATGATTGCAATCCCAGAGCATGGAGGCAAAAGCTGCCTATCCTATCCTATTAGGTCAGTTCAGGCCAGTGAGAGACCGTGTCTGGACAAACAAGGTGATTATCAATTGAGGAACACTACACATTGACGTCTGCTTTCTACACGTGTACACACACACACACACGCGCGCACCCTGAAACCATAGTGCGACAGTGTTAGAGAGCATTGTGAGAAAGAGCTAGTCTGTAAACAGCTTTTGTCTGGCTGGTTTCCTCCACAGCAGGCAGACTAATAACAGATGTTATAATAATGGGTTATTTTCCTGCCTGTCTTCCCCTCGTAGGCCCCTGCCCTGTTGCAGCAAATTCATTGATGGTGTGTGTCTGATGGTGTGCGTCTTGGGAAACACAGCTACCACAAAGACCAGCTTGTCTCTTGGGATAAACCAACCCAGTGAGGTGATGTCCTCCTTGCTCTGCGGTCTGAGAAACTGCAAGTTTGCTGGCCCCTGACAGCCTCCGAGCTCCCTGTGTGAGGGCAGTGGAGGATGCAGATGTTCCGAAGGGGCCAGGGTGCAGAGGCTCAGCCGAGGACTTGTGTGCCCTGCCCCCCTGCAGAGAAGGGCTCCATGAAGAACGTTTCCTCGTGCTGTCTGCGGGGTCTGCATAGGCCCCGTTTTTAGTTCTGAGATGTCTCTTCACTGGACCAGGAAAGCCTCGAGGGGAGCAGGCCTATTCCCAGCCCCTTCCCCTTTTCTTCCACAATGTTTACATGAAAGGTGGGGACAGCGGTGGTCAGGGAGGAAAAAAGGGAAGAATGGTGTCAGGAAAACCACGTGAGATGCATAGACAGGTGTTCCAGCACCAGGTTCTACAGTGCCTGTTTGTGTTTGACCTTGCCCTGACTTACACATCTGCCGTCTCACTGGAACCTCATAACTGCCCTGCAACAGTGGCAGGCATTACTGCCATGTCGCTGACTTTGAAGCTGAGGAAACAAGTGCAGGATGGTACAAATGAGACACAAGGCTCTTTGCCCCACCTCTGCCTCCTACTGTGGATCTGACATTGGCTAGACTTGCAGCTGCTCTGAGGCCCGGATCTTTAGAGTCAGCCTGCAGTGCCTGCGGACTCTGTCTGATGATTACTCCCTGCAAGAGAGTAGCTGCTGGGTGGTGTGAGGAACGGCTGAGCCACTCCAGGGCAACTTGGACTGGATGGGCGCTCCAGCCTGGACACACCTCTAAGGGTTCCATCTGCATCCCCCAACTCCTCTCCTTTGGCGTTAACCTAGTCCCACACTCTGACAGAGAAGAACGAGCCCACTTCCCTGCCTCGTGTGTCCTTCTGGGTACTGCACCCCAGCCCTGCGGCTTCTGCACCCATATCCATCCCCTTCCCCAAACAGGTTGTCTGCAGAGTGTGAACCCTCTGTCACCTTTGCCAGGCAAATCAGACAGGATGAGGTGGAAGCCCTAGGCAGTTCTCAAGAGGGAGGGGAGAGAAGGTGTGACAGTGGAGAGCAGGAACAGCCTGGGGCGCCGAGGACACAAAATCCACAGAGCAGGAGGTGAGAGTGAGGGAAGAGTTTGTGAGGACCCCCACACCCAAGTCCTGAACCCACAAAGACTGGGATTGGGTGGACATGGTGCTTTGAATTCCCTCATGCAGCAGGGAGGCACGGGAGGCACAGGGGCATGGGAGGCATGGGGGACACGGGGCATGAGAGGCATGGGGGTCATGGGGGCACGGGGCATGGGAGGCACTGGGGCATGGGGCATGAGAGGCATGGGGGTCATGGGGCACAAGAGGTATGAGGGGCACGGGGGAACAGACTGACAGGAAGGCAAGCAGGAAAGGCTGGAGAGCCAACTCTGACCCTTGCAAACCTTGGCAATGGTAATAATGCAAAGAGCCTGGTTTCAGGAGGCAAGAAAGGCAGAGGCACTCGGGTCCACATTCTGCCATCTTGCCCCTGCAGGTGGATCCTGCTGGCTCCAGCAGGACACTAACACTCACCGCCCAGTGCAGAAGTCTCAGACCCTCACCCTCAGCCTCCCAGCCAGAGATGTGTGCTGTTTATCCATCCTGCCCTTCCACCCATCAAAGGCAAAATATTTGGTGTTTGGAAACGGTCTGTTTGCTTTTCTATTTCCTGGAATAGGCAGAGCTTAAAAAGGTCCATCCAGATGTGAGCTTGAGCAAGCAGGCCCTGAGTCCGAGGACTGGGCCTCCTTGACTGGAGGCCACAGCTCCTAGGGGCCTGAGAGCCCACCCTATCATGGCAGGGAAGAGCAAGGCAGCTCCTAGGAACCGAGATCCTGGCCAATGAACTGAATTTGCTTCTCACTGCAAGTGTGAGGGAACCAGGATCCTGGCCTCCTGACCTTGTCAGGAACACAGATGGCTATCTGTCACAAGAGCAGGGACAAGCCTGCATGGGGTACTTGGGTGCTGGATTACAAGAAAGCAGGAATCAGGGACAGGCTCACCAGAGTTGTGTCTCTACATACCACCACCGGTTGACAGGTTTGCTGAATTTAGCCATCAGATATTTCTGGAGCAGTTCCAGGTGGCAGGGACTCTCTAGGTGTGGGGTACATAGTAGGAACCAGAATCTGCCCCTTTGGAGCTTTTACTTGGTAGGGGGAGAGGGCATAACACCATGCTGCTTGCCTGCTGGCTAAGACACCCATCTCACCCAGATCCCTTTGTTTATGGAAGAGGAAATGAGCAGAGGGAAAGGACTGGCCCAGGGTCTCGCGGCATGTGAGGGTCCCACGGCATGTGAGGGTCTCACGGCATGTGAGGGTCTTGCGGTATGTGAGGGTCTCACGGCAAGTGAGGGTCCCAAGGCATGTGAGGGTCTCATGGCATGTGAGGGTCTTGGGTATGTGAGGGTCTCACGGCATGTGAGGGTCCTGGGGCATGTGAGGGTCTCACGGCGTGTGAGGG
>PVIU01013747.1:0-29818 GCA_004026605.1 Ondatra zibethicus | reverse complement strand
GTTGATGAGCCCAGGCCTCTCTCTGTCCAGGTTCCAGGAAGTGACCCCAGAAATCTGTCTAAGGCAGTTATAAGAAGCCATTAATAGCATTTTCCCCTAGGATTGCATTTTTACAGCCATGGCTTCTGTGGATGTGTTTCTCTAGCTAAATCAGATATTTTGCAGAAAAAAAAAAGAAAAAAGAAAAAGAAAAGTGAAAAAAATCTGTAATTATCATCCTAAATCCTGAGTGTCCTTAGGAGAGCAGGTGTCCTGGCTCGCTGGAATCGGTGACTCCAAGGGTAAGTGTGGGAGAGTCCAAGGAAAGAGGTCACCAGGGAGGCTAGGCCTTCCCTGAGGGGCATCCTCCACGCACCAGGCAATTTGTAGAACTCTGTTCTGATGGCCTCCACTCCGGGGAGAAGGGAGCATGCGTCAGGAGGCTGGGAGAGAAGGGAGCATGCGTCAGGAGGCTGGGAGAGAAGGGAGCATGTGTCAGGAGGCTGGAGGAGAGAGGTGGGGCCACAGGGAAAAGCAGATGTTTCTATTATGGGGTGGATTACTGCCCACACTACAGCTGGGCTCCGGAGTCACTCACAGTGAGTGAGCTCCCAAGAGCCTGCATAGGGGACTCAGCCATGCCTCTGACACTCTGGGCCAGCCAGCCAGTTGCAGAAGACATGGCAAATCTAATGAGGAGGCAGATTGCTGACAGGCTCAGAGTGAACGTAAAAGAGGTGATGGAGAACTGGAGAGAGGGCCTAGGTTCTGAGGAAGAGGAAAAGAGACGATTAAACATTACGAGCAAGGGGCAGATCTCAAGACTGTGCTCAGTTCTTCCTTAAGTGGCTTGACCAAGGTTTAACGACAGACCAAAACAGATTCCTCACGTGTGTGGGGAGGGGGTGACGGGGTGGTACATTCATTCTGGAGGAAGACATATTGAGCCTTTCTGGGGACCATACCCAGCCGTGAGGATATACCTCAGCCATTCAGATGCTCACAGGACAGCAAGGGAGGAGAACACAGGCCTTTATGACATCCAGTAAGAGCAGCCATGGAGGCTTGTCCACTTGTTGCTCTGGTTCATTCTCTGTGGGATTTGAGACACCAGGGGAAAAAATTTCCATGCCAAGGCAAGAGCAAAGAGTATGGGAGGGACAGCCATAGGAGGCTGGCTTGTGTGTAGGGGAGAGGAAGATGGTTGAAGGGGCTATGGAGACCTTCCTATACTTGGCCTTGAGGTTGGAAAAAAGGTAGCCAATTACAGGGTGTTGGGACGCAGAAAGGCAGTCCAGGGACAGGACAGTCCATGCAAAGGCCCTGAGGTGGGAAGGAAGACAGCGGCTGCTGTGCTCAGCAGCAAACTGCAGATGTGAGGACAAGGACATGTGCAGGTCAGCAGAGGTCAGCTGGGGAGGGGCCATTGCCTGGGATTTTGTTTGTTTTTGCTTTTGCGTTTTCGCATAGGTAGTGTGGAGGCAGACATAGATTACTGGAAGGGGGAGTATGAGAGTAAGGTGGGTGTTGTAGAAATATCCCTTCCAGTACATTAGCTAGACCACAGAGACTGCCCTGGCCATGAGAGGGGAAAAGACGAGATCTGACCCAATACCCTGTCCATGGGGACAGAAGGCAGAGGGAAGTTTTGATGTGAACATTTCCAGGGACAGGCTTGACATGGCTTTTTAGCGTCATAGCTGAGGTGACAGAGGAAAGCAGGCTCCTACTGCCTTTTTATTCTAGCTTGAGGAGAAACAGGTGGCAGGAAGGGTTCCCTTGAGGACATCTAGGTGCCCTTCTGGATGGCACATTCCACCACTGCTGACCCCAGCCTCTCTAGCAAACATACTGATGTGGTGACTCAGCAGAAGAGGGCTCTAGACCCACTTCACCCGCACCAGATGTGCAGTCCCCAGTGAGTTCTCCCCACCTCTGACCATCTGCGCCACAGCTTCCTTTTCAGGAGATGGAATCACCCAGAAACAGCCGATATGAGATTATAAATTACATGCTTATTTCAAGAGAATCCTAGAGAATCACAAGGAGAATTTCTGTATACTAGGCAGCTTGGTACATTCTCAGTTTACAGCACCTTCCATTGACTGTGAGCTCATGGGACCACTGCACCTGTAAGTATAAGAGCATCTGGATTCATGAAGACCCAGGACTATGGACAAGGGGCATCCCTGAGTCTGTGTCGGGAGAACCCCAGATAGGATGACCTATTCACACACACCATGGAAGTCAGGGCTAATGTTCACTTGAACATCTGGAAGATAACCAGATGTGTCACCAAGGCTTGGAGAGAAGTGGTTCCCCAGAGCCACATGTCAGTCAGTCTCCCTGCTACCTCTGCTAGGCTCCACCTGTTGGACGCTGGTTCTATTCTCCACTTAAACAATTAAGCTCTAAAATACCAAAACCAGATCATTATCCTTCCAAGGTTTCAAAGCAAGATTACTAGCTGAAACACAAGCAATTAGCTATCTTCTGACATTCCCTGACTTTCCTCTTCCTGTCAGTTCTGCTTTGTGTTAGATAGCAGAGATCTGGGCCATGAGAGGTTTTGGTCACTGCTGAGGCAGGAGAAGATGCTGGGACTTATCAGCTGGGAATACTCAAGGTCAGGAGGGCATGGGGACCAAGGGTGGTATTGGCGTTTGTACCATTGTGGAGAGTTACTCTTCACAGGGACTTGCTTGGCAGCTTAGGGCCATCTATGGCTTTCTAGGACATTGTCACAGCTCTATGATGTGTGAGCCAATGTGCAACATATATGCCATGGACCCAGAGAGGACCTTTGAAGGGTCTGTGAGCCTTCTACATTCCAACATCTAGCAGGTTCTTAATTATCCTAGAAGTAAAGTCTATAGGTGTCATCATAATTTTCTTTCTAAGGGTCAGGGGAAGGGAAAACGGTTTGCTTTTTGCTTGTTTTTTCCTCTTTAAAATAAATCTGTGTATAGCCTACACAGGCATGAAGTACCCAAAGAAGCCAGAAGAGGGCTTCGGATCCCCTGGGACTAGAGACGGAGTTAAAAAGCTGAGCTACCATATAGGTACTAGGAATGGGAATCTAGGTTTTCTGGAAGAGCAGCCAGTGCTCTTCTCCCCTGAGCCATCTCTGTAGTCTGAGATTAGATCGTTTTGTTGTGAATACAGACAGAGCCGCATTCTTAAGGTTTGTGGATGAAGTAAAGAATCATGAAACAGGACGGAGGGATGGCATGCATGAAGACCCGAGTTCCATCCCCAGAACACACTTTAATAAGCTTACTGTGGTGGCATGCTCTTGTAATCCAGTGCTAGGAGGTGGAGACAGGAGATTCTTAATGCTTTCTGGCTAGACAGTCTAGCTGAGTCAGTAATTTACAGGCCAGTGTCCCATAAAACAAAGTGGGTGGCTAACAGCTGAGGACTGCGAAATGTGCCTTAAAGGTTACATCCATGTGGGTGCTGTGGAGGCCAGAAGAGCACACAGGAGTCCCGAGAGCTGGGAGTTACAGGCTGTAGTGAGTCTCCCAACACCGGTGCTGGGAGCTGAGCTCTGGTCTCCTGGAAGAGCAAGCGCCCTTAGCAGCCGAGCCATCTCTTCTAGCTCCTCTATTGCTTTCTGTATAAGTCTCCCACCTGACCATCACTTCCAAACAGCACACTCTCAGTCTCACTTCCTTCTGAACCACGGCCCCACCCCCACCCCTGTGGCTTTGCACTGCAAACACAGCTCCATCAGGGGAGACAGCGGAGCCTGTGTCTTGCTCTTTTTCTTGGCTCTCAAGCCTTCTATCATGAGGCTATACATAACTATAACATATATATGTATATATATGTAAAGCTGATGTAGCTATAGCACCTGGCCTCTGTGCATTCACACTGTTTTCAGGCTTTGCTGTCCGAGCAAGAGTTCCCTAAGGAAGATGATCACCCAGTGTGGGACCTGAGATCACAGGGCATATACACACCCAGTTTTACCAGATAAACAAACAATGAAGCTTTAGTGCCTCACAGCCTGCTTGTTGTTCCTTAAGACTTCAAAAGGAAAAGTACTATTAACAATCGAACCATTTCTTCCAGAATGTTCTTACCTGTGTGCAGAAGCCCAACATACCATGAGAGCTGGGGGCACCCACACCCTATCAGCAGTGAGAGCCCAGCATAGCATGGAGCTGGGGGGCACCCACACCCTCTCAGCAGTGAGAGCCCAGCATAGCATGGAACTGGGGGGCACCCACACCTTCTCAGCAGTGAGAGCCCAGCATAGTGTGGAACTGGGGGGCACCCACACCCTCTCAGCAGTGTTACTCTGGTTGTGGTGTGATGAAGATCAGCAGTGGCATTGTCACTTTGCTGTGCTGGATAACTGGTGAGACAGGGCACTTTGTTTATGTTTCTGGGCCCGAAGGGCATCTTTTCTGTAGGGGGACAACTGCTTGCTTTCCTGCCAAGCTGTTAGGCAGTTTTTAAAGTTTGCTGATTCATATAATTTTTTGCTGTTGTTTCTCAAAAGTATGTTCTAGAAATCGACTGTCCACAGCTATAGGAATTGCAAATATCATCACAAAAATACATTTGTGGATCCATTCGTTGCATTTTCAAAGCATCCATGCCTCGGGGGGAGTCTGAGAACTTTTCATTTGTGCTATATTACAGGCTCATTTAATTTATATTATAGGTTGTGTAAACAGGAGGCCTGTGGGCCAGAAACCTCAAACTTTCATTAAACTCACTGGTATTAGAGCCAGAAATCAAGGGTGTGTCACGTACAGGCTGTTCATGTGGCTCTTTTGGGAGAATGCTTGCCTAGGTTCCATCCCTAACACTGCATAAAGTAGGTGTGATGGCACACACCTATGGTCCCGGCTCTTGGGAGGTAGAGGCAGGAGCATCAGATATTCAAGGCCATCCTTGGATACATAGTGAATTTGAGCCAAACTGGGAAACAGACCCTGTCTGGGAAAATCAGTGTCACATTCAAAGTCAATACACTCTTAGAGTCCCTTGAAATTTCATACTGGTGCTTTGTCACCCCAGGTACCCAGTGTCTTTGCGTCTTTTCTCGGTGCTGTGATCAAACACCCCGACAAGAGCATTAAGGGAGAAAGCGTTTATTTTAACTCATAGGTTAAGGTACAGTCCACCACGACAGGGAAATGGAGGCAGCAGGAGCTTGAAAGCTGGTCACATGCCATCCCCAACCAGCAAGGAGAGAGGTAACACAAGCTGCTGCTCAATTCCCTTTCTCCATCCCTACAGACCAGGATCCCGGCCAGGAAAAACTGGCCTGTCTGTAGTTAAACTGTGTCTCCCCACCTCAATCAACATAGTCAAAATAACCTGCCACAGGCATGCCCAGAGGCCATGTCCCAGGTGATTTAGGTCCTGTCAAGTTGACAATTAACACTAAATATCACACTGAGGGTGGTCACCTTGGGCTGTTCAGTTGTTCAAGATACCCACAAGCACCCAGCCACTCACACTATGCCCTGTGCTCACCTCTGTGGTGACTATTGTAAGAGCCAGAAAAACCAATAGCTTTTGCTGTTCGCTGGCAGAGCTCACTGTAGATCACTCTGCACACCAACCACCAGGACTCTGGGGGACACCAACTTTATAACTTTTGCATCTTTGCAAGCAAACCCTGGACAGAAACAATATACAAAGAGATTCATCTTGGCTCACAGTTTCAGGCTCGCAGTCCATGTTTGCTTGGCTCCATGCACTTGGCCAGTTCATCCTGGCAGTGGGAGCAAGTGGGAGAGGCTTCGCCCCTTACAGTGGACAAACAGAAGAGAGGGAGGACAGTTCAGGGACCTCTACCCTTCCGAGGCATGCTTCCAGTGACCCACTTCCTCCAGGAAGGTCTCACCTAAAGTTTCCACAACTTTCTAGAATAGCACCACCAGTTGGGACCAAGAATTTGGCACAAAAGTCTGTGGTTGTCAATTCTCATTCCAACCACAACACAACAACAGGTGAGTGTCTTTAATCCAGCCCATTTCTAATACATCTCTCTAAAGACAGTGCTGGCTTTCAAAAGTTAAGGGCTCAGTCTCATAGGCTACCTTCCCAAGATCCAGGTGCCTGTAGCAAGCCCCTGGCCATGCCCTGTGCTTCTGCCCATTGGCTTTATTTGAGGTCATCACATGAATCCCCTAAAATTCAACTAATTTGCTAGAGTAGCTCCCAGGAACTGGGAACTGACTGCACCTGTGCTCACCAGCATAGTACATATATGTTTCAAAAGCTATAGATGACGCTGTTGGAAAGGGTATACAGGGCACAGTGAAGGAGAAGGACATGAAGCCCCATCTAGGCCCTTCTATGTATTCATCAGTTAGTTCAGAAGTTCATAAGCTTCCAAACGCTGCTGCCCGGGTATTTGTATAGGAGCTGCACTACACTGGCAAGATGGACCACTAAAGGCATTTCTAACTACTCCCTTTACTGCAAAAGTCCAAAGGTTCCAAACATGGCTCGGTCCTACCCGTAGCCAGCTTCTACTGAAACTGTACAGGAGCCCACCAAGGGTCACTCCTTAAAGAAAGAGATGTTTCTGCCATCCAGGGAACTTGAGAGGACCAGAACCCCATGTCCAGAGCTTAAGTGGAAACCTACCATCAGGACAAAAGATGCTCCCAGCACTGAAGTTGCCTAGGAAATGACAACAGTCTCAGGAGCCCCATGCTAGGTCCAGGAGCCAAAGACACAATCCATATTTCTCCTCAGATTACAATATCCTGGTTGTAATTGTGTGGTCCTGCAGATGCTCATGGCAGGGATACTCTAGACAGACAATTTCCTCTTCTGACCTGAAGATAGGACCTGAGAGACTTAGCTCTTTAAAGAGAACAGAGAGAAAAGGGTCCCAGAAAGGACATGACCTCATCTCTGGCGGACTCTGTGGTGACCAATATGAAGACAGGCATGAGATTTGGATGGTCTTCAGAGTGTACGGGTCTCCTTGATCTGCTGGGAGAGAGAGAACAGAGAATAGTTACCAGAAGTATTTGGTTTCCTATTTAATGCAGCCACAATTTGATTTGCATCTCATTTACATCTATTTGTGGGCTGAATCTTAAAGGGATAAATTTACAGATAAAAAAATCATACAGCCTGCTATAGCTAGTTTATATGGGATATGGAGGCCTTTACAGGTCTTGAAGCTCAGTGAGGTTCAGAACTGCCTCCTGGAAGGGCTGGCTTGTTCATGAAGCTTGTTTCTTGAGTATTTACTATGAGTCAGCTGATACTAGGAACTCCATGCTGATAAGCAGTAACTCAAGCCCGTGTGACGTAGTGATGGCGTCTTTATTTCTCTAAGTTAGGAATGAAAACCGGTTCAGGCGATGGCATGTGGTGGAATAACTCTGTGGTTGGCACTATGGCTTTGCTACCTGGGTGTTCTTGGACATGGTACTCACTATGCGTGGCGCTCCAATCCCCCTGTCAACAGAATGAGAATAACAACAGGCTTAGGTCTAAAATTCACTTGAAGATAAAGGTGTAGATGTGTGCTTAAGGCACAAGGTACCAAGAGACAGGAAGCAGAGAGAGCCAAGTGTAAGGCCAGCCTAATGTCCACATCTCTAGTTGATGGGCTGGTCATCCACTGAAGTGTAGTATCAGCTGGGTCTATAGTCTAGCTTGACAGCTTCTGCCCCCACCAACCAGAGACATGCAAGTAGGTGGGGTCTGGGAGGGCTCAGGTGTCCACATCATGATGATTTCATGTGAGGGGCACCAGGCTGGGGATTCTTTTTCTCTTACATTGTTTTTCCTTGTGTAAGAAATGCTAGATGCCTTTGATCATTTCCAGTATTTTCTTCCTGTACCAACAGGAAAGATGGAGGTACTCCTGTTACCACAAGTAGCTAGAGTGTGCAGGACCCACACTAGGGGCCCTCAGAAATGTGTCCCACAGAGACTTGCAGCAGTGACTTCAAATCTGTCCCAACCTGATGTGGGATTCCCCCCCGTATGCTCTGAATATATCTTATTACCATTGGTTAATAAAAAGTTGCTTTGGGCCTATGGCAGGGCAGAATAGAGCAAGGTGGGAATTCCAAGCAGAGACAGAGGAGAAAAAAAGGCAGAGTCAGGGAGACGCCATGTGGCCGCTGGAGGAGAGAGATGCTGGCCACCAGCCAGAACCTTACCCGTAGGCTGCAGCATCGTGGAGACACATAGATTGATAGAAATGGGTTAATTTAAGATGTAAGAATTAGTTAACAAGGAGCCTGAGCTAATAGACCATGCAGAGTTTTAATTAATACAGTTTTGTGTGATTACTTAGGTCTGAGCGGCTGGGAAAGGAACCAGCAATCTCCTACCACACCGTCCAACCTAAAACATAAAGAACGTTTTGGACCTAGGGAGATGGCTCAGTCAACAAAGCACTGGACTCAGAAATAGGAGGGCCTGAGTTTGATCCCCATCACGCCGGTGAAAAAGCTTGGTATCATGGTACACACTTGTAATCTGTAAGAGATGTCAAGATGTGATGCAGAGAGTGGTGGATCTGTGGAGCTTGCTGGCCAGTGAGCCTGTCTTACTTGGTGAAGTTCCAAGTCAGCGAGAGACACTGTGTTTCCAGAATCCCTCCCCCGGGAAGATGCAAACACATCTGTCTCCTCCTTATATGGTCCAAATAATAAACCAAAGTACCCTTCCACTCAAGTTCACTGTGTGAATCAGGAGTTTGTCTAGCTTAACTACAGAGCATGGGTGAGGCCTCCTTACAGGAGCATGGGGACGCCAAGGCAGCCACACCGAAGCCTTCACCTAGTGTAGCTGATGGCTCTGCCGTGGCCACATTGGCGGAGACCCTCCTGATGACAGTGTATGTACTCCAGCACCTCCTGAGACTGGGAGCCACATGTCACTAGGGTGGAATTACATACAGATGATTGGGAAGAATGGCTGGAGTCTTGAATTAGGGTCGAATGGCCTCTCCTGACCCCTGTCTTCTGTGAGGGTGTCAGCAGTCAACAAGCCCTGTGGTAATGGACTCTTTCTTGCACAGCTGATCTGATGAAGATGGTGTTTTCTCCTTACAGCACTCTGTCTCAGACAAGTGGAAGGCAGTTGAGGAAGAACATCTGAGGTTGCTCTATGACCTTCATACCTGCACACATGTATACTTACACCTGCACACATGTTTATTTACACACGTACCTGCACACATGTATACTTACACACATACCTGCACACATGTATACTTATACACACACCTGCACACATGTATAATTACACACACATACCTGTACACATGTATAATTACACACATACCTGCACACATGTATACTTACACACACACCTGCATACATGTATACTTACACACATACTCCTGAATACATGTACACTTACACACACACCTGCACACATGTATACTTATACACACACACACCTTCCCCCCCCCTTCTCTGTCCCCAAGTTTAATTCATCAACTCTGGCTGGGTTGGCTTTGATCCTCTGAACATACCTCACCAGTGGCCCACTCAACAAGGAGCCCGACCCACGGGGGAGAGCGCAATGAGAGCAGGCTTCAGGGCCACAATGTTAGGTTTGGATCACACTTCCGACATTCACTGGCTGTGTGACCTGGAGGGTAAGTGACATTCTCCTTCTTCTAAAACAGCAATGACCTGCCAGGCATGCCTGTGCCTGAAGTGATTGCATGGGTCCCCCTGAGGTAACACCTGGCTTGGAGGGAGTCGCACTGCTACTTGCTATTATTAGGGTATACTGCATGTAAGAAGCACAGACTTGACTTGGCTCTAATCCGGACTGCCCTGTAATGCTGGCTTATTTCCTTGAACCTCATAGTTTCAGTAGCCACAGAGGCCAGCGGCACAGGGCAACTATGCCCATTCCTTTCCCCTCTCTGGGTCTCCTATAAACTCTCAACATCTGTTTTTGGCCACAGCACTCGCCTGGTGTCTCTTCCTGTTCTCAGCAGGACACTTGTGTCATCTGCTCCCCAGGAGATTGAAGCCCTCAGGAGGCACAGCCTCTGTGCTCGCCTCCCAGCCTCCCAGCTTCCTCAGAGGCTGGGTCTGCACACAGGGTCCAGTGACAGTTTGCTGGGGTCCCTCAGGTGCCATATGCAGCCTTCCTTTCTGGCTCTGCCTGTGCCTCCGCTAGTAGTAGTTGGGTTCACCCAAAGGCACCATGGAGGGGGTGACACATGACAGGTGCAGCTCACAAGTGTGGGCTCGGGATCTTGACCTTCCTGGGACATCAGCTTCTGTGGAACCTATTATATTTATGTGTATTAGTTGCCTTCAAGGAAAACCATCAATGTTAATAGCAACAATGAGAATCATGCATGTGGTCCTCGGGGTTTAGGATCCGGAGGGCAGGGGACTGGGAGTCACCAGCACCAGGGCTGGGGTGAGATGGGGCTGCAGGGAGGGGAAGCATGAAGGGGCTCATGGCTACAGGCTGCCCCACAGCTGCCCTCGGGTCTGCATTCCAGACAGTAGCGTCTTCATCTCCCAGGTGGATTTGCTCTTAATGAAAATTATTCATTGCTAAACAGCTAATGAACATTTGCGGTTGAGAAATCCAAAAGGCACCAAAAGGATCCAGAGTTAAAAGTCTCCCTCTCTCCCAGTTTCCTTCCTGGAGGCAGCCAGGGCTACCATCCTTTGTGTGTTCTTACAGAGACAGTATGTTTCCATTAGAGGAAAATATTTATGCTCTATGTTTGTGTGTATAAAAATATTTATGCTCTGTATCTGTGTATTTCCTCTACTTACATGAAATGGTGGCCACTAGTGCCTGCCATCCTGCACCATGTTTCTTTGCTTTGTGCTGTGGTTTGGAGGTGGATGCCCATTAACTTGCAGAGCATTGTAGTTGCTTGGTGCCTGTTAGCAAAGGACTCTTACTTTATTTAGCCACTCCTCTCTTAATGGACATACAGGCTATTCTTTGTTTGTTTGTTTGTCTGTCTATTTTTCTAGAGAGGATTTCTCTGTGTAACAGCACTGGCTGTCCTGGAACTCACTTTGTAGACCAGCCTGGCCTTGAACTCACAGAGATCTGCCTGTCTCTGCCTCCCGAGTGCTGGGATCAAAGGTGTGTGTCACCACCGCCCGGCCAGGTTATTGTATTCAGAGGCAGTTATCTACAGGCCCTCATCTTGCACGGCCCACTGCCAGCCAAGCTTGTTTGGAGGGGCACTTGATGCCACCCAGCAGCTCTGCCCCTGCCACCCGTGCATCTTCCCTGATGCACCATCTGCTTCAGCCCATTTCCAGGTAAGTTTCTCTCATCTCTCCTTCCCATTACAGGAACCTCCAGGGCTCAGCATCACCCAAACCAGAGCATCCTTTGAGTTCTACAACACTCTCTGTGCACCTTCTGGTCCACCTTCACCATCACCACCGCCCGAGTTTAAGGCTTCACCAGGGCTTGGACCATTGCAGTGGCTTTCTTTCTCGTAAAGGACCAGGCAAGGTCCCCACAGGAGAGGACTCTCAAATGCCCATTCTCGCCTTGTCCTGCTCCTGCATGCTCTGGCCCCGTGTTACTCTGTGACCTCCCAGCAAACTTTTATCTTTTCTCCTTGTACGCCTTCCGCTAGGGCCTCCATCCATACCCAGATGCTTTGCTTTACCTTCCTAACTCTAGCTTCCTTCAAGTCCCGAAATTAAACGCTATTTCCCCAAGAAGGCTGCTCTGACCTATCATCTTAAGGAGGTCAGTCATCCACGGTACTCTGTCACAATGCCTAGCCATCCCCTTAACTCAGTTGCCACACTGCTCTTGTGTGTCTGTGGTGGCCACCCTCTGCACTGGACTGTCAGTGCTGGAGGGCAAAGCTTTGTATCTCCCTCTCCATTTTACCTCTTGTCCTTCCGTGGGACTGATTGGTGTCTGCTGAGTGAATGATTACGTCTGAGTCCTTGTTCTTAGCCTTGTTCTTAGCCTTGTGTCTGGGACTGGGCAACAGGGGACATGTACCTTTCTAGAAATATGGGGCAAGAAGTAGAGTTCTTCTGCCAGAGAGTCTAGGAGGAGAAGGCTTTGACAGTGACAGAGATGGAAGGAGCACTGACGGTGAGTGTCAGGGTGTTAAAGTCCCACCTGCACCCCACAAGACACGAGCCGCCCCAAACAGCAGTGATAGCTGTGAATGTGGCCCAGCGAAGAACTGTAAACTTATTTAAAACAGTACAAGACTTTTTTCTGGTAACTCAATTTTGCATTGTATGACGTGTTATATCTCAGTGTCAAAAAGCTGGGCACTCGTGTGAGGGACATGCAAGTCTGTGTTGCATTTGGAGAGTGAAACCCAGTGTAACCGGAACACAGGTACATGTGAGATGGGCTAAGTTCCTTGGGAAAGTGCATGTTTACAGGTGAAAGTGGGTCATTCTGCTGTTGACTCTGTTCCCTTGAATCGCCTGCCTTTCTCTTGGTCCTGGGCAGAGGGGAGAAGTTCCACAGACACGAGATTTCAACACATGTCTGGGATGCCGCCTTGTTTCGTAGGGGGAACCAGTGCAGCTATATTCAGGAGCCACCCTCAGCGGTTCTCCCTCTGCTCAGACTTACGGAGTATCTTTATAGGAGCCCGAAGGAGCTCAGATGCTGGGGCAGAGATCCAGTTGCCAGATCCGGTATCTTAAAGATAAATTTTCTTCCTTCATGTTGTAGCTTGGGATAGAGAGCCCTGCCTCCCACTGACATCTGGAGACTCAGAATCCTTCACCATTCTCTAGGGGATCACCAGAGCCTCTACAGGTTAAGCCTTGGGTCTCGGTCATATTTTGGCTATAGGTAGGGGGAGGGGAAAATAGATCAAAGCAGAACCAGGCCTGTTGTCTTTTTTTAAAAAATATTTATTTATTATTTATACAATATGCTGTCTATGTATATGCCTGAAGGCCAGAAGAGGGCACCAGACCTCATTACAGATGGTTGTGAGCCACCATATGGTTGCTGGGAATTGAACTCAGGACCTTTAGGAAGAACAGGCAATGCTCTTAACCTATGAGCCATCTCTCCAGCCCCCAGGCCTGTTGTCTTAAAGGCGCTGGCTTGGATGGGGCATGCATCTCTTCTGCTCAAATCCCACTATTGAGAATCTCACCTCCTACAAATGAGGCTGGAAAGTGTGTTCTATCTTAATTCTTCGCTGTCACATACTAGGGAGGTCAGTCCTGGGGCTCCTGGACCTCAGTCTCCCTTTTCTCTGACCACACCTATGTCACTGGGTCACCTTTCAAATCCCTCTTCTCTCTTATGTCAGTGATAATCAGGCCCAGTCATGGCCACTGAAACCCAGTTAAGAGCCCCATCAACAAAGTCCCAGTGCTTCATGGGAACTGTGTTTCCAGACAAACTCTTTCCAGGACTTGAGAAGCACCTTTGAAGAGGCACCAAGAAGCCTTTAAGGATAAATCATTGTCACTGTGACTGGTGCAGGCATCCTGGAGTTCCGGCCAGTACTGGAGTCGCCCAACAGGTGTCGCTGTGTGTTCTTGGAAGGAATAAAAGTGGTTTTTGTTTTGTTTTTTTTTTTTTAAAGAAAGCTGTGATCTAAAATTAACTTTAATTGAACTTTTATTACAAAGAGGATAAAACTTACTCATATTAAAATAAATGATAGCTAATATTTATCAAGCACGTCCATGGCCAAGGTCACAAGCTGAGAACTTCTGCACACTCTCTGCCTCCTTGGAAAACCACATGGCTATCAGAAAAGGGTTCTAAAGATCTGGGAAGATGGCTCAGCTAGAAAAGTGCTTACCTTGTAAGTATAAGGACTTGTGTCCAATCCCAGGGCCCACATTTTAAAAGGTGCTAGGGGTTAGAAAGATGACTCAGAGGTTTAAAATGCTTCCTGCTCCCAGCACTTACATAGGCAGCTCACACTACCGTAACTCCAGCTCCAGGGAATCTGGCCTCTTCTGAGCTCCATTGCACCTGCACACACATGGTCTACTACACACACACACACATAGATAGAAATAAAATAAACCTTTCTGGTTAAAAACCACTGGCCATGGTAGAACACACTTATAATCCAAGTGTCCAAGAAGGCATAAACAGATCCCCAGGGCTTGCTCTGGTCAACCAGCCTAGCTCACTTGATGAGTCTCAGGCTAGTGAACAGATCTGTCATATATAAATAAATACATAATCTTAGAAATGACACCTGATGTTATACACTGGAGAGAGAGAGGGGAGAGAGAGAGAGAGAGAGAGAGAGAGAGAGAGAGAGAGAGAGAGAGAGAGAGAGCTGTAGGGAAATCTGTTCAGCCCGCCCAACCTGCCAGGCTTACCAGAGAACAAGACACTGGAAAGCAGGTCACTTTTGAATGCTTGAAGGCTCATGTCATGTGGCCACACACAACCTCATCCCTGTCTCCAATTCTGCCAGCACCCGTTTTCTGACCCCTCTTCTGACGAAATGTTTAAAGTCACGTTCCCCACAGTACCCTCCCATTTCTGTCCTAACTGGAGTGCTGAGTTCTCAGTGCTAGGGTGGGACCCTCCAGGGACTCTCCCTGACCTTGAATTTGCAAGACAGCCAGGATGCAGAGTCTGAAAAATGTCTTTTCCCATCCTTTTCCTGGGTATCAGCTTTCTTAGGGCCAAAGATTGCCTAAGCCCCTTCTCAGTTCTCACTCAGGCCTGACTCATCACAATAACCAGTCACATGGAGCAAGAACTGGGGAAGGAGTTCAGCCTCACTCTGTCCAGCCTCAGTGTGGTTCCCATGGCAACCACTGGCAGGTCAGTTGGTCCTTCTCCTCCCCGAGCCCTAAACCCAAGGGACCTGACCAGACTCCCTAAGCATGCTGGACAGTGGAGAGGGTTCCCTGGAACTCAGGAACTGGGAACTCCATTTGTCACCCTGGCCTGTTGTGTGTGCCCACTCTGCAAGTCTCTTAGAGACAATATTATGTGTCATCCTCAGATGAGTAGTGGCGCTGCTCCTGGATGAGGCTCTCCCCTTGGAGCCAGCCTCTGCCCACCTCTGAGCTGGAAGGCAGATCGAACTGTCCACATGGATGGAATGAAAACCGTCAGGGGTCACAGGTTCATGCCAGACTCAGGTCTCCAATTCCTTTCAGGACCAGGTGGGCAGTGGGAATTAGAGAAGTGGCAGGGACAGAGGTCACAGGGTAGGGCACCCTACTGGGCACTGCCTGAGGCCTGGGGGAAGAAGACTGGGAGGGCAGCTTATGACTAAGATCCCAACTCCTGGTCTACCCTGTGCTCAGACTGCCCCGCCTCCCCTCCTCAAAGCCTGCTGCCTGAGCCGGATGCACAAGCACGAGGCAGACAGAGGAGGGGCCGAAACAGGCCTGCGGCTCACATTACAAATGCCACCTCTCGGGGCTGTGGGATGCTGAGGGGGTGTCCTGGGCAGCAGCATGGCCCTGCACTGCCATCTGTTGCCTCCCTCTGTGGCAGCGCCCAGCACAGCTCTGACTTAGCGGCTCCCAGTCATCCTTAGAGTCCAGGGGTGGGTGATGCGCCTTCTCACCCTAGAAGGGGACGTGAGGAAGAGAGGAGAGGAGGGAGGGGAAGCAAGAGGGAGAGAGTTAGTTCCTGGGGGCTCTGTGAAAGGGGCCAGGCTGCTCTGATTCTACTGATCCACATGATCCTTGGCCTTTGCCTCTTGAGACCTATGAGTGGGGATGGGCTGTTCTGGGACGCAGTAGAGAGCTCATGGGCCACATGTGGCAGAGCGCCTGGAGATGACCACGTGTTCTCTCCCCCTTGCCGTCTGCAGCCAGCAAGCGGCATGGGAGTGGAGAGAGTGTCTGGATACAGGGTGGGAGTGGGGTGGGGGAGACCCAGGTGCACCAGCACTGTGCTGTGTCTCCCTTTGCTTCTGAATCTCTCTGTGTGTCTCTTTCTGACTCTCTATCTTCTCCTGTCCCTCTGAGCAGCAGTTTCTGTCTCTCAAAATGGCGAGGGCGCAAGGAGTTGCCTGTGCAGGCAGCACAGGAAGGGCCAGCTGGGGAGGGCGGGGACCTTCAATGGGCCCATGCCCCCTGCTTCCTCCCTACAAGGTTCCCATCTTTGGGTCTGACCAGGCTGCACCCTCACAGACTAAGGCCATTTTATCTCAGATTCACAAGCCAACTTCCCTTCTCTGCAAGACTAGAGGCACCAGGTAGAGTATAGCTCCTCCAGCAAGGCGTAGCCAGTGCTGGCCTGCTTGACGGTGGGGGATCTCCTAAGCTACAGTTATGGCAGGGATGACTCCCTCTAGGGGCTACTGGAGAACCAGGTGAAATGGCATGAGTCTGGTTTGAGCCTGTTTCTATGCTGGTCCCTCATGCCACAGAGGCTTGGTGCCCCTTACTAGCCACAGAAAAGCATGTCCAATCAACAGGTTCCATCCCCTCCTCCATCCTCTGGACACCTGACTTTAACAGAAGGCTTGCATTCTGCATGGTGGTGCCTGTTGGGAGGACCCTGCCTGACCCTCACCAAAGCACCCTCATGTCCCTCCCTCTGCCCTAGTCAACCCTCCATTCCCGTTACTGTCTCAGATAATGACCGGGTTTGCTTTGATTTTTATCACCCACACCCACGGGTCCTCCTCCTGGCCCTTCCTTTCTATAGGAAGCCTGGCTCCCGGGATAAAAAGAGGCAGATGTGAAAGCAAAGGTCCTTTCTGATGTGTTCAGCTGCTGGGGACTTTTGATTTTTCACTCTAACAAAGCTTATCCGTTTTTCTTAAGAGAGACAAAAGGGAAAGAGGGATGGAGACAAAGAACTTGAGAGCAATGACAGAAAAATGAATCAGAGATGGGGGGGCAGCGACTGGGGGCAGAAGGGCCAGAGCAGAGACCTCTCTCCAGGGTCACCTCCGCCTACCTCCACCCTCTGCAGCCTACACCTTAGCAGCTCTGAGCCATCTCGCCCTCCCGAGGGAGGTGACAGCTTCTTGCTCAGGGTGACAGGGATCTGCCTAAGAGTCCAGGGCTTCTGCTGCAGTGGAGACTTTCCCAGCAGGCTGGCAGGAGCTTGCATGGGTTTGGGTTGTGCTGTGGAACCAGGGCCCCTGCCTCCCTCCCTCCTGGGACCATGAAACTCTGGCTTTTTCTTCTCTTCCCTTCCCTTCCCCCTTCCCTCGCCTGCTTTGTCTCCTGGTCTTCCATTGATTTCCTATTTGAGAGCAATCCCAGCCTGCACCACTACAGATCCAGGCCTCTGAGCCCGGAGAAGGTTGTTCTGAGCCTGTGAATCAGAAATGAGTGCTGGTTTTTATTAAAGGCAAAAGAAAAATAATCTGATTTTATGAAAGCAAAACACCCAGTTATAAGCCAAGCGAGTGATCCTCAGGACCTCTAACTGCTAAGATAATATTTTAAACTCTGCATATACACAGGACCGCCCCCAGCACTTCTCAGCTCTGGAGTAGTGCGAATCTGTGGGCGTTGCTCCTTTCACCTCTACCCCCACCCTCTTATTTCTAGGTCACTGTGCCCTCCCCTTCTAAGAGCTCCCATGCAGGAAATGCTATGAATTCCTTCCCAGTCCTAAGCCTCCATAATGAATGGGATCCCTGGAAGCTGTAGGAGGATGCTTGGGAAGGAAACACGCTGGAGACAGGCAGGGGTCTTATTTCTCTGAGCTCCAGGTTGAGAAGCCCCCAGCCAGGTGCAGCCCCTGGGGATGCCTCTGCTGAAGGTAACGAGACCCTTTTATCCATCTGGGGCTGGCAGGGGAAGCCTCTTTCTCTTCTTGCCCTCCACCCTCCGAACCTGTCTCCTTCTATAATTCTCTTCGCATCTAGTCTGGGTCCTGGGCCAGGAGTCTTTTATCTCTTTCCTTTGGTTCCTTCAAACTAACTTGCATCCACCACTCCACAGAACCTGCTCTTGCTAAGGACACCAACGTTACATGGCACTTTTCTGGGGCACACACACTAATGTATATTCATACCAGATAAGAAACAGAAGACAGAACGAAGTAAGACACCACCAAAGCGCAACTTAGTACTTACTTAGAACCTCAGTTTATTGGGGTTACTTCCAGAATCATGGCAAGTCAAAGACAGTTTCATCACCAAAACCTTGTCCCCTGCATGGGCAGTAACTCTAGCTCGAATCCTAGGACTCCTGCATGACCTACAGCAGCTGTACAGACCAGAGAGTCTCTTCCAAGCAGCTGAGTTTGCCTAAGTCTCCTCAGCAGTCTTTATTGCTTAAACAACCTCGGAGAGCAAAGGACCTTTGCATCTGGTTGGTTCAGGGACTTCCTGAGATTTGCGAGTTGTTTACTTCCTGAGTCTTTACAAGCTTCGTTTCACTGGGAGGAAACTGCTACACAACAACCTGTGCCCTCAAGAACACCAAGAGCCACCCTTAGTGCTCACCTAACTTGGTCCAGCAGCAAGTTTGGTATATTTGATCTTACCTTCTTTGAATTCATTCTCCCCTGGGTCCCCAAGGTGCCACACACCTTGGCTTTCTTCACACCTTGCTGGCCACAGTCTTCACCTCCTGTTAGGTCCCTCTTCATAATAGTTGGGGTGTTCTTCACAAAGGTTAACCCTTGAACCTGTTCTTTATTGCCTTCACTCCCGGCTGTGACTCTGTCCATCCCTGCAGCTTGAAACATTGTCTCTGTGCTCACAATTCTCAAGTTTATGGTGGGCAGCTCAGGCCTTGCTCCAAACTCCAAACTAAATATTGACCCATCTAACTATCATCTCTTCTTAACTGGCGTCTCTACATCAACAGGTCTCAAACTCAATTCCTAGCCTTTCCTTGCCATTCAGCTCCACTCAGAGCTCTCTTCAGCTCAGTCCACAATAACTTTGTCCTTCTGGCTGTGCAGACCAATACATTCACAGTTACCTGGAAGTCCTCCCTTTTTCTTGCACCTCCAAACACCTGGAAATCTTGACTCCAACTAGGTGTCTCCATACCCACTGCTGCCACCTGGTCCAAGCTGAATCTTCTGAAGGACTGTGGTATTGCTCCCTCACTAGGCTCTGAGTGGAAGTCATTCTTTGTATTTTCCAACCTGTTTGTTCAAAATCATCTTAGTAGCTTCCATCTTGCTCCAAGTCACAGTGATCTGATTCATGAAACCCACAATGACCTGGGTCTTGCACTGTTAGGACTTCTTGCTTCTATTCCCTATTCTTGGTTCTCAGCAGGCATGCCACCTCCTCTACATTTTTATACGCATGTTTCTAAAAGATGCCTACAAGACCTTTTCTGAATTCATCTTCTGTTTTGAACAAATATTACCCTTAAAGAGAGTTTATCATTGACCACATTTAGAACTTCAATGTCCAAACTCTCATATTCCATTTTCCCTCAATCTCTAAACCCTTAATGAACTTCTCAGGAGCCCAGATTCCAAGAGAATGACATTCTCACTTCTTCAAGGAAGCTTACAGACCCCAAACTGCCGTACCCAGGGCATCAGAGAGCTACCGATGGCAACACATCCCCTCACCTGCACAATGGGTACATATCAACTCGATATTCACCTCCTTGCTTCCCTTGAAGCCACACAGTCCTTCCTGGCAGTGCAGTACACTCCCACTTCTACTGCCTGAGGGAATCAGAGACAGTCTGATTATCTGAAGCCTTCTCCTTCCTCTGAGGCCTATAAAAGGGGCCTCCCCCTGCCCCACCACTCTGCCTTGTGGCCTTGAGCTCTCATCAGGCCCCCACTATGCTGTCTAACATATGCTGTCTGTTTGGGCCTGAACTCTCCTCACAACTATGCTGTTTTATTGACTCTCTGTTTATGGACTTCACCTCTCTTTACTTTGATCTTATTTGGAAATAGAGACTTAAAAGATATGATTAAGGTATGGAATTTGACAAATCCATCCTGAAGTGAGACTTCCAAAATTCAAGGACTAGAGAATTGAAAGCAAGAGGAGAGGAAGATGTGAGTCAAACAAGCTCAGGGATGTGGGTGTTCTGTGCAATGGCATGCATGGCACCAGGGCTAGAGACAATGAGGGAAGACCCGCCTCTCAGCCTTGGAAGGAGTGTGGCTGTCATGCCACCTTGGTAACTTTCACTGCTGCATGCCAAGTTCTATACAATACCAGGGAGAATGGCAATCAGCTCCCAGACACTGCACAATGGATACAGTGTCTGCTCACTCAGCACTGTGCCTGGCACTCTGGTGATGCATGGCATGGGGAAACACAGGCATGGGGAAACCTCTCTCCTTAGCTTCAGAAAGCTGAGCAAAGTCAAGGCCTTAGAAATCTGGATTCAGACCTCAGCCTGAGTGGTTCTGCGCTCTGCCCTTTCCTCATTTTTCAAGATGGGAGATGATAAGGCAGGAGGTAGACAGAAAATTCTGAATCTTGGGGTGTCTGAAAGAATTAGATGGTGTGTAATAGGCACAGACTGGATGTTGCCTTCTTCTCCATCTCTCTGTGTCCCTTTCATCTCTAAAACAGGGGAATGCCCAGGCTTGACTGCCTTAGAGATCCATTCTTCATGATTTCTTTTCCCAAACATCACTTAATGGCTTGGGAAATATCTATATTGTATTGTGAAGAAGGAGAAGGCCTGGTGGCAAAATAGCACGTGATTAGAGGGGCTCATGATAAGTGAGTGGAAGCACAGCCTGTCACTGAAGAGGACTCTTACTATGTGCTCAGAACCCAGATCCCAAAGCTCAAAGCCTTCCTCACTTCAGCCACTGGCTTTGATCGTAAGCAGTGGAAAGTCTGCTTGGCAGGAGCCCTGGGGAACCCCTCACCTGCCGTCATGCCCTCACCATTTCCCACAGTGCCCCAGTCTGTCCAATTCTGCTTTTTATCTCCTCTTGTAAACCTGTATCAGCTTCTCCATAAAAATCAAGCCCATTTCTTGCGAGGTTTATTCCTAGCACCATTCAGCTTGTCTTGCTGCCTGAAAAGGAGTTTTTTACTACGGTGCTAAACTGGTTATTGCTGGTGAATGAGAGCGCAATCAATGTCTATATATTGACTTTGTTCTGGGTAATGGTGGAGAACTCTGTCTCCTTCTAGAAGACTGTAGATTCTACATAGAGATGCAGATGAGGACAATTTTGTTTCTTCCTAGTTTTTACATTTTCTATTTCTCTCCCCTTACCACCTTGGTTGGGATCTTGGTTCTATACTGAACCCTCAGTGGCAGAAGGGGGCTTTATCTTGTCTCTGGACCCAGTAAAACTCTATAAAGCTCCATCATTGAACACAAGACTTGACATTTTATGAAACTTTTTCAGACTATGAAAATGCCCATTTTTCCCACCTTGCCAGGAGTTTCCGGTTATGTCAATTGTGCAGAATGCTGAATGCCGTGCATTTAATTTCTGCAACATTTCCTCCTCTTTACCTTGTTAGCAAACTGAATTATCTGAGTACTTTTCTGACACTGAACTAACCCTTCATTCCTTAGCTGAACATTTTCAACCATGATGTATTTTATAAGAATGTCTTGCTAAACCCCATGAATGAATGTTATATTTAGGATTTTTCTGCTCAAGTTCATGGCTATGTGAGATGTAGGAAGTCCTTCTTTATATGTGTTGCTTTTATTATTTAATGAATAAAGAAACCAATTTGGCCTGTGATATGGCAGAATAGAACTAGGCAGGAAAACTAAACTGAATGCTGGGAAAAAGTAGGTGGAGTCAGTGAGATGCCATGTAGCACCCATAGGAGACAGACGTGCCAGAACCTTGCAGGTAAACCACAAGTCTCATGGTAAAATATAAAATAATGGCTATGAGTTAATTTAAGATACAAGAATTAGCCAGAAATACATTTAAGTTATTGGTCAAACAGTATTATGTAGGCCCATATTTCATACAAAGATATTTACAGCCAGGATCTCTGGCCATGCTTAATTTCCAAGGCAGCTGCAATCCTACCAACAAGCTAGCCACCTAACAAAGACTCAGGATGTATGGCTCCTTCTCTTTTGTTATAAAGTAGATTGCCTGGGGAGAGGTGTTGATTCCAAAGCTGGTGACTTAAGTTGCAGGTGTTTCTGTAGGCCTGCATCCCCTGGAAAGAGAATATTAATGAGTTTCCACCTTGGTTTACCTGGGGGATAAAAGGTGTTTAAAGAATAAACGCGGGTAGATGCAGGAATGGATGAAGCTGGAGATGCCCTTCTGATATGGCTGTGTTAACTGTGTCTCATTACTTCTCGTGCCTCCATACTGGTCAAGTTAGAGAAAAATAGTTTCTATGCTGGGGCCATGGACCCTGACAGTATTATAATTAATATAGTTTCTGTGTGCTTATTTTGGGTCTGAGTGGCCGGGAAATGAACTAGTGGCCTCCACCAATAGATATATGATTTCATTTGCTGGTATTGGGGCTGTGTTTAAGACCTGGTAAGCCAGTGCTCCAAGCATGAGATGGCACTTCCCAAGGTTCCAGCTATTAATCACACTAGCCAGCCAACCATGTCCTTGGTTCTGTTTCTAAAGAATCAACCAACCACAGATCGAAAATCTCTGAGAACAAATTGTGTCTCTAGAGAACACATAGAGTTTTTTTTCCTGTCATGATTTCATAAACAATACAATGTTTATAGTGGATTATATATTGTAATTTATATAGATTTAAGGGATGCAGAGGATGTTTACAGATATATGAAAATATGCCCGTGTGTATTCACATGTGTACTTACATGCACGCACATGCACAAGCAAATGCATACAGAGTCCAGAGGAGGAAGTCAGATGCCTCACTCTCAGACCTATGCCTTATTACTTTAAGAGAGATTCTCTCTATGAATCTGGAGCTAGGATGGTCAGCAAGATCCAATATTTGTATCTCATCCTCCCACAGTGCTAGGTTATGGGTATGCATGTGACCACACATTTTTTACCTGCATGTTGGGGATTTGAACTCAAGTTCTCATGCTGTATAACAAATAGCCTTACCTATTGAGCCAACTCCCAAATATACCACTTAATGTAAGGGATGTTGATAGCAGAGGTTTTGAATCAATTCCTTAAAACCCTATCATCTCTGCTTGTACTAAGTCTCAAGGCCGAAATAATAAGCTACGCCTGGCTGGCACCATGCTTGGAATGCCACATGAATCATACGCATTCATAATTATTGTAGAATTTTAATCCTCAGCAATCCCATTTGAGAGCTGAATAGCCTCAGAGTGAGTCTTAACTGTGGGGCAGGGCAGAGGGCCCTTGGCCAGTGAAGGACGGCTCTGCCAGCGACATGATGGTTCAAGTAGTAGCATCTTCACATGTAGATGGAATAGGGCTGCTAGTCCTAGAGACTGGGCTATGGCCTCTTTAAACTGATAAGCAGAATGCTCTAACATAAAATCAATAAGAAATCCCTTTTCAGCTCTAGAAAATACTCTCTTGTCCGGAGTCACTACAGAGATCCACATCTATCTCCAAATGCAGCCTGTATACACCCTGAAAATGAGATAGGGCCATCTGCTAGGGACTCTAAGGAAGTGAGGGAGACTGGATGTTGTAATGTAGACCCAGGTTCAAATCCTGCCCCAATGACTCCATACCTGGTGAAAGGGCAGCGACACAGTCTAGAAATGATCAGGAGTCACTGAGAGCTGAGTACTCTCCCTCAGGCAGAACATAGAAAGCCCAAGTTCAGACCCTCAACCAATTGGGGAGCATGGGGAAAAGTTGACTCTTGGCTGTGGAACATGGCTCTGTGGGGATGGTAGAACTGAGCAAACAGCTTATTGGGTCTAGAAGAACCCTCAAAAGGTCCTTGACAGTCCACTGTCAAAGGCACAGATCCTGCCAGGTGGTGGTGGCACACGCCTTTAATCTCAGCACTCAGGAGGCAGAGGCAGGTGGATCTCTGTGAGTTCAAGGCCAGCCTGGTCTACAACAGCTAGTTCCAGGATTCTAGGGCTGTCATACAGAGAAACCATGTCTTAAAACAACAAACAAAAAGGCACAGATCCAAAAGGGATTCACAACATGGAACCATGAAACTTCTACTTGTGCTGGCAAGATGGCACAGCAGACTGGGCAGCTCTCATGCCTTGGAGATGGGTGGGGGAAGATGATCCATAGGCAGTTTCACCCAGTGAAACTTTGTACCAATATACTTGGTACAAAGCATTTTCTCCTCTACCCATCCCTTCTTACAATGTTCACTCCTCTGCCATCCACCCATCAATCCAACTAGTCGTCTATGTATGCATTAACCCACCCATCCTACCCAGGCTCCTATGAAGCCATCCATCCACTTTCCATCTAACACAAAGTCCATGTGCTCAATTCCCCTCTGTATGCTGTGAATATATCTTATTAACATTGGTTAACAAAGAAGCTACTTTGGCCTGTGATAGGGCAGAATAGAGCTAGGTGGGAAAACTAAACTGAATGCTGGGAGAAAGAAGGCAGAGTCAGAGAGATGCCATGTAGTGCTGAAGGACACAGATGCTGGAATTTTACCCAGTAACCTACACCCTTGTGGTGATACACAAAATAATAGGAATGGGTTCATTTAAGATGAAAGAGTTAATAAGAAAACAAAGAGTGTTGCAATTAATATAGTTTCTGTGTGATTATTTGGGGTCTGAGCAGCCAGGAACAAACAAGAAACCTTCACCTACAAATTGGCATGCCATTGTGGGCCAACTACGTCCACATAAAACCTGAGAGAACTTGAAAAGAAATTCTAGACACAAAAGAACAGAGTTAAGCACGACTTCTGGGTAGCCATATTTTTTTCCAGATTTGCTCTGTTTGCTAGAAGCAAGCAGAGGCACAATTCCTTTAAGAGAAGGCTTCCTGGTTTGTGCTAGTTGCACAAACAGCTCTGGCTCTTTCAGGAGACCAAGCATTTGAATGGGGTTTGTGAGCTATAACTTGCTAAATGACAAGCAAGTCATTAAGACCTGCTGTGTGCCTGGAAATGGGGCTGTGAGTCTGGCTTGTAGAGCTGGTGCTGAATGGACCCCCACTGTGTTGGACCGGGCAGAGCCAAAAGGTAAAGTAGCCTTTGTCCTAGCCATGCCACTTAGCATTTTAGGAAGTGGTCCTGGACAGAAAAGAATTACAGATATGCAACAGGACAGATTCAGACATAAAAGACCCCTAAACAAGACACAGTGTGTTCAAAAATTGTACACAGGCTTTGGAGAGAGAGAAAAACATCAGTTATATATAAAAAGTAAGTGGTTTTAAAAAATAAAACAAAGTCTTTAAGAGGCAGAGTACAAACAGTCATAGATTAAAGGAGTAAAGAAAAATAAGCAACATAAAGATAGAAAATACACAGAGTATCTGGATTATGTATATTATTGTGTTTTCTTTGAATTTTTTTGACTGTGAAGAAGCTAAGCACAGAGAAACATTTCATTGTATGGGCTGCTAAGCTAAACCAACATATATATTTTAAAGGTATCTTGACTTCAAAATTGGGGTCTAAGGATATGTTGCTTTGGAAAAGAGATTCTGCTTTTGTTTCCACAGAGGATAGAAAGCTGTGAATTCCTTATCGGCTAATATGGTTTGATTTAACAAGACCCCTGAAGCAATGGCCCAGATGGTCCAACATCCATGACAGCTTCAGGACTGCTGGCTGAGATGGACCTACCACACAGGATACCCTATAAAAGACCCGATGAACAGCACCCCCAATCAGCAGGAAGTAGTCTAGAGAACAATGCCCAAATTCCCTAAATGATTGTTTCTAAATGTTTGTTTACATTTAAAGGGGAATATGCTATAGAGATGAATGCTTTGCATTGGTATGGATCTTGATTTACCAATACAAATTTAAGGTCAATTTTGTTATATGTATATTTCTGCTCTTAATTAATTGTGTTTGTGCAGCTCATTTTAAAATGTAATGTATAATTAAGAAATACATGTTAATAGTCATCTATAATAGTCAAGCTTGTAGTCATATTAATTAGGTTTTCTAGATGTACAGAGATATAGTTCAGATGAACAGGTATTCTTCAAACCTTTCAAAGACTTACAGAATATGACATTTAAAATATTTTAAGAACTTAGACTTTTCTCAACAATGAAATATATCTGCTCCTGACAGCATCAATCTACTTCAAGAGGATGATAGACATCAAAGAGGCTCCTTGTGGAGTTTGTTGGCCATTTGGGCAAGAAACTGCTCTTTCCTGGTCTGCTTGATGTTATGCTGTATAAACTGGACATTCAGGATCCACAGAAAAATGACTCCTGAAATTGCTGAAAGAAGGTAAGACAGTCCTTCAGGATTCCTGCTTCATGAAAGAATCTGCCAGACATCCTGCAGGACACAGAAGAAAGTGACTAACAAACTGCCAATATAGGTGAAACTCTCTTTGAAATTTCCTGCTTTATGGAAAAGTCTGCCAGATACTATGGGCCTATAGGTAGAAGATGGATGCCCCAATGTTACAGAAGAACTTTGGGTGATTGTCCAGGTAGTGAGATGTCTCTGTCAAATCTAGAGTTTGGAAGTTGCTTACAATGCACCTCCTATTTACTTAGGTAATAGTATATCCTTCTGGAGTCTGGAAAACTTTAGACTCTCAAAAATAGGGTAGATGATAGAGTATTTTCCTTAATTTGCCAAATGTAAATGGGCTAAATATTGTAACTATAATTCTTGCTTAGTAACTGTTTTGTTATATGAAATCTTGCTATTTTAAAGTTAAACCTCCCTTTTTATTTAGACAGAAAAGGAGAAGTGATGTGGGATTCCCTCTGTGTGCTGTGAATATGTTTCATTATTATTGGTTAATAAAGAAGCTTCTTTGGGCTGGAGAGATGGCTCAGTGGTTAAGAGCAGTGCCTGCTCTTCTAAAGGTCCTGAGTTCAATTCCCAGCAACCACCTGGTGGCTCACAACCATCTGTAATGAGATCTGGTGCTCCCTTCTGGCCTGCAGGCATGCTTGCAGGCAGAATACTGTATACACAATAAATAAATCTTAAAAAAAATAAAGAAAGAAGCTTCTTTGGCCTGTGGCAGAGCAGTCTAGAGCTAGGTGGGAAAACTAAACTGAATTCTGGGAGGAAGAAGATGGAGTCAGAGAGACACCACATAGCCACAGGAGACAGTCGCCAGTCAGAATCTTATCCATAAACCACGAGCCTCATGGTAAAATATAAACTAGTAGAAATGGGTTAATTTAAGATGTAAGAGCTAGCTAGAAATATGCTTAAGCTATTGTTCAAACAGTATTGCAATTAATACAGTTTCTGTGTGATTATTTTGGGTCTGGGTGACTGAATGAACAAGCAGCCTCTACCTACACTCATCTGTTCATCTGTATATCTCTCCATTCACCCTACCCATTACCTGTGTTTGCATAAACTCACCCACCTACTCCCATCAAGGTGTTCATCTGTGTGGCCATGGACCTCACTTTCTGCATATGCACTCACCCTTGCTTCTCTGTCTATTACTAGCAATGGTGGTGATAACACAGAACTTAGCTGTGTTAAGTTCTCCACCATAATCATTGCTTCAGGTGTTTCATAGTGCAATTTTGTTTTCACAAGCAATGTATAAGGAAAGTTGTTATTATTTAGAGAAGAGAGAAATATCTTCTTTCTTGCTGAGAGTTGCAGAGAGAATCATTGCTTTTCCTTATAGTCTAGAGCCGAAACTGTCACTGCTGAGATTCGGCCCAACACCTGGCCCAGAGCCCACACCACAACCACACACTAAATGGCCTTTCCAGTTTTTTACCTGCCCTTCTGTCACTCAACCCTAGCAGTCTCTGTTGCCACTCAGATAGTCAGCACAGGTTCACCTCCTGTTCCTGCCACCCACTCCCTACTCATCTCTACCACCACCTTCCCAACCCGCCACATCCTCCCCACCCTGTTCATCCACCCATCATAAACCCATTTCCATTTCTCCACCACCCTCATCTGCAGTGCCTCCTAGACACTGGTCTTAGCACCATTGTCTAAGCCCCTTGTATCTTCATGATGAATGATAAGGGGAACTGTGGGTGTTTGTGTTAAAGAGGAAACAAGGCTGGATGCCACAGGTGAAGCAAGTAAAGGTTGTGGCCTGGCCTGGGAAGGGTCCCTGAGGATGGGGAGTCAGATGGGCAGACCCATGAAGAAGTCACATGGCTATAGCAGCAGAGGCTCAGTGACAAGTTCAAGTTGGACAAGAAAGAATTGTCCTTGCCTCCCAGATCAATTGCACAAGAAGGTACAAGCAAAGCTCCAGGCGGCCCCCTCTCCATTTCCCAGGGGAGCTGGGGACAGTTTCAGATAATCAGGGATGCTGGGCAGGCATCTAAGCTGAAAGAGAAGTCAACTCTAAGGTTCCTTTAAGACCACTCACCGCTTGGCCTGAGAGCCACTTGTATTTGCTATTCCGTGCACTTTCCATGTACTCGCAAGTTCTGACTGAACAAACACTGGCAGGGCTACAGTGACCCTGAATAATTGTGTGCCTGTCAGCGGAACATGTTAATGGGAGAGTTGTGGAGTCCGCAGGATGGGTCACTACAGAAAAGCCAATTACTCCATGCACCTGTGTGGAAGGCTTGGGCCTCTGGAATCCTAGCCTGCATCAGAACATTCAGAATTGGTCCATGCTATTGATTTTTCTCCAGCCTCAGCCGATGAGCCTGTTAATTGACAATTACCTTTTTCCCTGTGTTGGGAGAATCGACAACAGAGACCTGGATGTTCAAGTCTCATTTGTACTGAAGCAAAGTCTGTACATGTTTAACCTATAACAAGTCCCAACAGGCCATCTGAGGAGCTGGCACAGCAAGGAGACCCCAGGGATGTGGGTGCCGATGTAGGGGTCAGCATGAAAATTGCCAAGACCACAGGCTGGAGGGCAGAACTGGGCATGCATAGCAGGACTGAGAAGTACACTCTCAAGGGGACAGTTCACACTGGCTCCTGTGCACCACCGTACCATGTGTCCAGACACTTGTTTCTAATTGTACCCCATAAACATTTGGGGGGTGAGGGATTCTTTTGTTGAGACAGGATCTTAGTCTGTAGTCCAGGCTGGTCTCAAGCTCCCAGTGATCCTCCTGTCTCAGCCTTTTGATTACTGAGATTACAGGTGTATATACCACACTTGGCTGTCCTCATGAGAGTTTACTATAACAAATGGGACATGGATCTGTTGTATACTATATGCCGGCTTTGATACATGAAAGGAAGATGTTTTACTACCAACAAAATTAGCTGTTGCTTATTTGGGGGTGATATTCCTCCCACCCCCATCCCCAGAATATTGGTATACAGAAACCAAGGCAGAAGTCAGGCGTACAGGCTTGGTAGGTGGGCCCCATTACCCCACCTACACTGGGAATGAAAGTGGAGCTTGGTCAAAGTTAATGCCTCAAGCAGCTGACTTGGGTTCAAGATTCTGCTCTGCTGCTCACTCTCTGGATAACTTCACTTGGACCTCAGTCTTTTTACCTGTTAAATGGAACTATGAGGTGCTCCCCTTACACTGGTCTATACCCACAACTCAGTAATATGGGCAGAGTACTTAGTATACAGTAAGTGCTTGGTGAGTTGAGGGCCATTAGCTGTTTCAAATTGGTGCCTCAAGGGAACAAACTGTATTACTGGTGTCCATGGCCTTGGACATTAAGCTTTGGTGCATTGCTGTGTGACTGCCCAACTCGCTGGCGGGTTTACTCTGACTCTCAGCAAGGACAGGGACAGAGGCAGTCAGGCTGTCCATGAATACCCAGGACTATGTGTTCCCTTGAGATCATGCCTGGACGTCAACAGGAAATTGCTGCTCTAGTCCTGCAGATGTCTGACTTCAAAACCTTCCTGAAGCTTCTGCCTCCTGCCCTGCAGCTGAACAGTTTGCATGTCTGTCTCAATATGCTCCATGGGCCTGCTGTGTTCTATTGGATGAGGGAA
>PVIU01013746.1:0-54681 GCA_004026605.1 Ondatra zibethicus | reverse complement strand
GGCATGATTGAGCATCCTTTGGCTATATACCCAAAAGTGGTATTACTGGGTCTTGAGGAAGGTTGTTTCCTAATTTTCTGAGAAATCGCCACACTGACATCCATAGGGGTTGTACCAGCTTGCATTCCCACCAGCAATGCAGAAGTGTTCCCTTTTCCCCACAACCTCTCCAGCATAAGTTGTCATCAGTGTTTTTGATTTTGGCCATTCTTACAGGTGTAAGATGGAGTCTCAGAGTTGTTTTGATTTGCATTTCTCTGATGACTAAGGATGTTGAACATTTCCTTAAGTGTCTTTTAGCCATTTTAGATTCCTCTGTTGAGAGTTCTCTGTTTAGGATTATGTGTTCTTTTGTTGTCCAATTTCTTGAGTTCCTTGTATATTTTGGAGATCAGACCTCTGTCTGATGTTAGTGAAGATCTTTTCCCATTCTGTAGGTTGGCTTTTTATCTTGTGGACCGTGTCCTTTGCTTTACAGAAGCTTTTCAGTTTCAGGAGGTCCCATTTATTAATTGTTTCTCTCAGTGTCTGTGCTGCTGGGGTTCTATTTAGGAGGTGGTTTCCTGTGCCAATGCGTTCAAGCTTACTTCCTATTTCTTTTCTATAAGGTTCAGTGTGGCTGGCTTTACGTTGAGGTCTTTGATCCATTTGGATTTGAGTTTTGTGCATGGTGATAGATATGGGTCTACTTTCATTCTTCTACATGTTGATATTCAGTTATGGCAGCATCACTTGTTGAATATGCTTTCTTTTTTCCATTTGATATTTTTTTGCTTCTTTATCAAATATCAGGTGTTCAAAGATGTGTGGATTGATATCCGGGTCTTCTATTCGGTTCCACTGGTCCTCCTGTCTGTTCTTATGCCAGTACCAGGCTGTTTTCAGTACTGTAGCCTTGTAGTAGAGTTTGAAGTCAGGGATTGTGATGCCTCCAGAAGTTCTTTTACTGTACAGGATTGTTTTGGCTATCCTGGGTTTTTTGCTTTTCCAAATGAAGTTGAGTATTGTTCTTTCAGGTCTTTTAAGAATTTTGCTGGGATTTTGCTGGGCATTGCATTAAATCTGTAGATTGCTTTTGGTTCCTTTTTTTTTTCTCCTGGTTTTTTGTTTGGTTTTTTTCGAGACAGGGTTTCTCTGTAGCTTTTGGAGCCTGTCCTGGAACTAGCTCTTTTTGCCCAGGGTGGCCTTGAACTCAAAGAGATCTGCCTGCCTCTGCCTCCCAAGTGCTGGGATTAAAGGCATGCGCCACCGTGGTGTTCTTTTTTTTTTTTTTCCAAAGAGATCCCTGAGCCTTTAAAATTTCCCTCCAACCCCCAACCCTATACCAATTATAATCAACTCCTAAATGGACGTCCCTACCCCTGAGGGCAGACTTTGTTGGGAGAGGGGAAGAGTGAAAGAAGAGACTTCCTGCAAGCAAGAGGGAAGATCTGCCTACCTCAGCGGAGGGGGGGAGTGGGCGGGGTTCGTCTCTTTAAGGGACAGGACAGATCATTACAGTGTGTGCAAGGCTCCTGGGAACAGCTGAGTTCTGTGTTTAGAATTGAGTTCCATTCAGAATATGGTGCTGGGTGT
The DNA here is from genome assembly GCA_004026605.1 of Ondatra zibethicus. NCBI lineage: Eukaryota > Metazoa > Chordata > Mammalia > Rodentia > Cricetidae > Ondatra > Ondatra zibethicus. The sequence goes on along the minus strand of PVIU01013746.1, from coordinate 53,106 downwards.
TATGAAAAATACCTATAACCTGAAAGAGCCCTGAAGCCCTGCTGGCCTGGGCACCTGATAGCAGGATGTTCTGCCAGCACAACTGCCAGTGGAGGACGGCCTGCCTTTCTCAACCGTTTTTCTCTTCTTTTCCTAATTTTTACCTCCTTCCCTCATTTGTTGAAGTGATGAGAATAAAACCTAGGACCTTGTCCACATACATTGATGTTTTCCCACTGAGCCCCAGTGCTGTCTCTTTGTTAATTCAAAATTATTTTATTAGGGGCTGGAGAGATGACTCAGTGGTTAAGAGCACTGGCTGCTCTTCCAGAGGTTCTGAGTTCAATTCCCAGCAATCACATGGTGGCTCACAACCATCTGTAATGAGATCTGGCGCCCTCTTCTGGTGTGCGGGCATACATGGAGGCAGAATATTGTTTTAAATAAGTCTTAAAAAAAAAGGTAGTCAACCAAATTTACCTGGCCAGTGGTCATGCTTTAAAAAAAATATTTTATTATTATTTGTGGTGGGAGAGCATGCCACAGTGTGTGTGGAGGTTAGAAGACACAGTGTATATATGGAGCCACCCCTCGCCTTCCATCTTTGTGTAGGTTCTGGGAGTGAAGCCAGGTCATCAGGTGTGGTGGTGATTTGAATACAGATGGCCTCATAGACTCATATATTTGAAGCTTAGTCACTAGGGAGTGGCAATATTTGAAAGGATTGTAAAGATTAAAGAGGTGTGGCCTTGTTGGAGGAAGTGTGTCAATGGGGATGGATTTTGAGGTTTCGGAAGCCCGTGCCAAGCCTAGAGACTCTATCTGTGTCTGCAGGTCAAACTGCCATGATCAGCTAGCTTCTCTTTCTGCTTGTCCCCCATGTGAAGTTCCTCATTCCCGGCCCTGCCTGAGCTCTGACCTGGCCTAGAGAGAGCTGTTATTCTGGGGGTCAAACACACCCATGTAGTGGAGTCTCCTTCCTGCCACATACTTGCCACATGACGGAATGCAGGCCAGCATGCCCTGGGGGTAGGGCTGGCATGACAGGACTGGCCCTCACACCTCTGCAGGCTGTGCTTTGCATCACATGGGAGTCCAGGCTGCCCCTTCTTACTCTGCCCAGAGCAACCAGGATTGGGTATGCGCTTCCCAGGGAAGCAGCAGGCTGCACCTGTTTTCAGATGGCTTTGTATGCTCAGTGTCTAATCACGGCTGCTTTGGTTTTATAAAGTGCATCATTGTGGAGCCTCGAAAGTGCCTTTTCCCAGGTCACATGCCTATGTAACTGTCCCAAACCCAGCATTGCCACCCATGGGCTGTCTTCGTAGCAAGTTAGAGTCAAGTGAAGGCCTCCCAGCCTGGAGCTCCTGGAACTTGAGCACTCACTGCTTGCATGGGCTGGCATATTGTCTGCCCTATAGCCTTGCCTTATAGGGGGATTGAATGAGTAGCTCAAGACCAGGCATGGTGGCATGTGTATACTGCCAGTAGTCCCAGCCTTAGGAAGCAGAGGCAGGAGATTGCTGAGGGTTTGAGGTCCACCTGAAGTAAATCAAGAGTGCAAGATATGCCAAAGATATGTACCAAGACCCTGCCTGAAAATGAAATGAGATGGAAGTGTTGGATGTGAGACATTGAGTGAACAGTGAGGAGCGTCCTGATCAGGAGGGGTAAGATGGTCTCGGATATCCCAGGGGTCCCTCAAACTCCCCATGAACCTGAGATTGCCCTGAACTCCTGATACTTCTGCCTCCACTTACTTGGGGGAGTTTTGGGATGGCAGACGTGTGCTGTCATGCTCCACTATGATCTATTTATTAGGAGAGTGGATTATACATTTTCCTAGAAGTTTTAAATTCTTTATTATTTATAAATTCTGCCACCTACTAAGGGCTTTAGAGCTTCTAGACCCTCCAGTTTAGGAGCTGGGGGCATAGTTCAGGTAGAGCTAGACTAGGATCAGTCCTGAGTACTGAAAAAAACACACACACAAAAGAGTCAAATTCTTAAAAAGAAAGAAAGAAAGAAAGAAAGAAAGAAAGAAAGAAAGAAAGAAAGAAAGAAAGAAAGAAAAAAAGTGTCTGGGTGTGAGGAGTCGGGCTCTTGGCAGGGTCCTGCCAGGATTAGGGTTGCTGTGATGTGATTGCTAAAGCATCCCCTCCTAAGAGTTGCTGCCATGTTCCCGTATTCTCTAACGCGCATGAATTGTGGTGTTGCAAAGCTGCTTTAGCTTTGTTTTAAGAGACAGTTATGCCCTGGCTGTGTAGTGGGCCTGCCCCTGCAGCTTCTTGCCCTCAAAGCCTTGTCTTCTGGCTGGTTCCTCTCTGTCTGTGCCTCTCCCTTTGGGGTCAGACTTGCGAACATAGCTTGTGTGGCAGCTGTGGGCCCAGAGGCCTCTGTCCTAGCTTGGGAGCTCACTCTGGGGACCACTGCCCTTATCATGAGCTGGCTGTGACTGAGGTCTGTGCTCATGCTTGTTTCACAAATTGGCCATGACTGAGGCTTGGGTGGTGTCACAGTGAACACTAAGGCAGCCTGCAGGTGTCAGTTCAGTGTCCCCAGAAAGCCATGACATAAGAGGAATCATGGCTCATGTCTGATCTGTCCTGCTTCCTTGTCTCTGTCCACAGTATTAAAGTGTGAGCACTAATGAAACCTTTGCTATTGTTACCCTGCCCCTAGGCTTGTGGGGCTGTGGCTTCTCAGGATGGATAGCTAGTCCCAGGGGTGGAACAGGCTTTTGTGGTGGCCTCTCTGGATACTGGGCTGTGTTTCTCTTGACTATGGATCTGGTAGTTTTGCTTGGTTTGGGTTTTGTTTTGACTGGGGCCTGCTCTCTGTGTGTTGCTCAGATTGGTTGGTTTTGAACTCATTGGCTCGAGTGTGGCTCTTGTCACTTGTAGGCCCTTGGGAAGCTTGAGCCAGATGGTAATAATTGCATTGACACGCACCAAACCTACTGCTGTCTATCATTGAGCCACAGTGCTTTGAGAATGGATGCTTGGTGCTATGGAATTGAACTTCCTCCAAAAACTTGAGGAAAATATTTTCAGTCTAGACTTTACCAATGAGACCTGTGAGGTAGATGAGCTATGGCAGGTGATATGCCATTGGCACCTTTTCTCACACATGACAAATAGCCCGTCTCCTTTCTGTTGGTCTTACTGCTCTGGGGAGGTTGTTCTAGAGACTTGCTGAAGTATTTAGTTATGTATGTGTGTGCATGCATACTGCATGTGTGGAGAGGTTAGATGATAACTTGAGGGAGTCCGTTCTCTCTGTCTTATGGGTTCTGGAACTCAAATTAAGGTCATCAGGCTTGTAGAGCAAGCACCTTTACCTGCCGAGACAGGGGTCTTGCTAACCCCGCATAGTGGCATTTTCATATACTCTTTCTCTAGCATTTGCTCCAAGCCTTAGGTCTTTTCCTGCTGTTCAACCTCTTCCCCTTCCTATCCCCTGCAGCCCTCTGTACTTCCCCTCCTGTCTCTCATTGTCTGGGTATTTTGCTCTGCTCACAGGTGCCTGGTTCCCCCAGAGAAACTGACTATAATTGCATTGTTTTGAACCTGAAATGATCTTGTGCTGCTTAGTGCTGGTTCAGAGCTTGGGGTTCCTGCCCTGGATTATCCTTATGCAGTCACAGGACAGCATCCCTCCTTGACCTCTAGCATCACAGGCAGCCCAGGCCAAGGAAGTTTATTTATTTGTTTATAAAGACAGGATCTCACTATAAAGCCCTAAGTAGCCGAAACTCACTATGTAGACCAAACTGGCCTCAAACTCACAGATATCCTCCTGTCTCTGCCTCCTGAGTGCTGGGATTTGAAAGTGTGTGCACCACTTAAGGAAGGTTTGATAAACCTCTTAGGGGTGCTTAGCCTCCCAGTCTCCCTGCAGCCGTGTGGATGACGCCCTTTAACTTACGCTCATCTCTCTTCACTCTGGCGCGTTTTGTGCTTGGACAAGGCTGGGCCATTGGTCAAGAAGAGATTTGCCTCTTGTAAGTGCTGGTGGTTGGAAAGGCCAAGCAGGACACCTACATCTGGCTAGGCAGAGGGAATGGGCAGAACACACTCCCCTGTGGGGACAGGGTGATAGCAGTCCTGATGCTTCAGAGTATGGAGCCCCCTTCCTGACTGTTACTTCTCCCAGTTCTCACTGTGGTTGATGCTGCCTGCATTTGAGCTTCAGCCTCTGTAAAGTACCAACATAGGGAAGCCCTTTTCATATAGTCACTTCTTTGTTTACTTTTTTTTTTTTTTTTTTGAGGCAGGGTCTCACTACATAGTCCAGGTTGTCTTGACTCACAAGACTTCTGCCTCAGCCACTCCTCTGCCCAATGCTGGGAGACCCCACTGCTACATAGTGGCTGTTTACTTCCTCACTGGGGTAGTTTACTCCCCCAGATGACTTTTTCCTCCCCATAGAGGGGTAGTCTGTTGAGGCCAGTGAGGGACGGAGGTGGTGGTTACGTTCCGGGCTGAACAAGGGTGTCATTGGTGTGGAATGGAGGACTCTTAGCTTCCCGCGCAGAGGAGTGGATGCTTTCATTGTGAGGCTGTCTGCATCCTGGAGGATGCTGCAGCATGAATCTGTGTGCTGTCACTTGTCAGGACACTGGCAGAGGACAGGATGGGTGCATTCTGGTGACTCAGGGTCACATCCAGAAACTCTCACGAGGGGTGAAAAAGGAGGCTCCACCACTGCCTCTCCCTAGGCGAGCCTCAGTGCTGGGGTTTGGCTTTGCTCTGGCTGCCAGGTGCACACGTTTTCACAAGAACCAGGGTGTATTTTGGTGATGGCAAAACATTGTGTATTGTCACCTTAGGAATCTGGCAGGAGACCACTTGACCCTAGGAGTTCAAGAGGAGCTTGGGGCTGGGTGTGGCAGTTTTTGCCTATAATATCAGCACTCAAGAGCCAGAGTCAAGAGGATCACCAGGAGTTTAAGGCCAACCATGGCTATCTAGCAGTGCCTTGTTCCAGCACAAATGAAACAAAACAACTAAAGACCAGCCTGGACAACACCTAAAGAGGAAAAAGCCCAAGACAGGAGGATACTTTTGTGCTGACAGGCCATATGTCCACTTGTGACCATTTTCTCATTTTTCTATTCTGTTCAGATTCCCAGTGGAAATCCGTTATATGAATCTTACTACAAGCAGGTATGTCTAATTGCTATCTTCTTGTTTTGCGTTTTAATTTATTTTACTACGTGGGTGTGAATGTGTTCACTTGTGCCATCGTGTGCCTGTAGCAGTCAATGGATAACTCTTGGGTCAGTTCTCTTCTTTCACCATGTGGGTCCCAGAGATCAAATTCAGGCTGTCAGACTTTGTAGCAGGAATCTTTGTCCACCGATCTCTCCAGTCCACCAGTGCCTTTTTAGATGTTGTGTGTGTAATCATGTGTGCATGTGTGTGTTAGTGCTGGAGATGGAACCCAGAGGCACCCATCTTTGTTGTTGAAGTTGGGAATACGCTTAAAGCAACTTTTTGTGAGCACATATGGAGATGCTATCTGTAAGTGGTTGTGTTGACTCCTGTGAACGCACATGGAGGTAGTGCAGCTACCTCTGCATCTGTAAGTGGTTGTGTCGACGCTTGCTGTCCTTTTTCAGGTGGACCCTGCCTACACAGGGAGAGTTGGGGCCAGCGAGGCTGCGCTGTTTCTGAAGAAGTCGGGGCTCTCTGACATCATCCTGGGGAAGGTAGTCTCCTGCATGCCTGGAGTGAAAACTAGCTATGTAGACCCTCCCTGGGCAGGGCCAGGACACTCTGAGCTTCGCTGTAGCTGGTGGAGCTAAAGGCCTGGGCAAAGCCTTTATAGAATTTTCATGCCCGTCCTAGTGCTCGAGAGGCTAAGGCAGAAGGATCTTGAGTTCCCGGCCAGCCTGGGCCACATAGTATAACCTGTCTTTGAAAAAAATAAATCAAAGCCACAATGCTAGGCATGGCAGAGAGCTCCCTTAATCCCAGCTCTCTGGAGGCAGAGGGCTGTGGATCTCTGGAGTTTGAGGTCAGTCTCAGAGGGTGGTCCCCATCAAGGTAGAGTGCTTCTGGTGTCTTGATAGCTGTGGGTTTGCATTGCCATGTAATCACTGAATAGGGAGATAAGTGGGCATCTGGGGTTCTTTGGACCCTGCCACCAAATGGCTGTGTGCCTGGCAGAGTTATTGGTCCCAGAGCCCATGGCAGAGAAGCAGTTGATGTGACTTCTGTTCCATCCAGCTTGACTGGTGACGACAGTCATACTTACAGGCATTTTTATGTCTCCACAGATATGGGACTTGGCGGACCCTGAAGGTAAAGGGTTCTTGGACAAACAGGTATATACGCACACACAGAGCAGGGGAGGGGCTGGGCACCCCTGAGGCTGGGCAACTTGTACATTTCTTCCAATGTCTGCCATCATCCACACACAGCTGCCAGGCTCAAGTGAGGAATTCTCACTTTGGAGTGCAGGTCTGTAAGTATCCAGCCCCTGACTCGGTGACACGTCTTTGACTGTCTTGGGTCTGTCTCAGCCTCTTTACCTGCTGATGTCATAAATTGCCCAGACAGAAGCAGCTCTGGTGAAAGGGCACCTGTGGCTCACAGCTCCAGGCATAGCCACTTGGGACAAGTCAAGGCAGCTGGAACCTGAAGTAGCCAGTCACATCCAGTCAGAAGCACAGGGACCTGAATGCTCTCTCCTGTTCATTCAGCCCAGGGCCTAGCCCAGGGGTGTTGCACCCACAGGTAGGGTACTCTTTCCCGTCCTGGGAACCCCTCACAAGCCAGCCTAATTGAAGCAGCTCCTCACTGAGATGTCTTCTTCGGTAGTTCCCATTGTGTCATGTTGACAATCAGAAGTAAACAGCAAGGGGGCTGGAGAGAGGACTCAGCTGTAACCGAGTTTAGGTACCAGCACCCACACTTGTCAGCTTACAGCCACCTCTAACTCCAGCTCTGCGGGATCCGATGCCTTCTTCTGGCCTCTCAGAGCACCCACCCATACATACATGTATACATGCACACACCTTTAAACAAAACAAAGAAACCTAAACATTGCTGTGAATTTACCAGTGATTAAAGCACTTTAAAGATTTAAGGTAATTAAAATAAATTGTACTGTGTATGGTAGCGCACACCTTTAATCCCAACACTCAGGCAGCAGAGGCAGATCGATGGATCTGTATGAGTTTGTGGCCAGCCTAGTCTACATATGGAGTGCCAGGCCACGCAGGGCTATACAGTGAGACTTTGTCTCTAAAAAAACCAAACAAGCAAAAAAACCCACAGGGGTGGAAGGGAGACCAGAAATAAAAATTTTGTGTGTGTATGTGTCCCATGGAGGTCAGAAGAAGGTGCTAGATCCCCTGGAGGTGAGGTGATCGGCAGTTGGGAGCTGCCTGATGGGGTCCTGGGAACTGAACTCTGCATGAGCAGCATGTGCTCTTAACCACGGAGCTATTTCTTCAGCCTAAAGACGGTTGTTTTTCAAAGTAATTTTAGAATTCTCTAAAGAGACCAGATGTATTTGAGTGGGTTCCTACACACCCTTTCTAGCCCATGTTTGTAGCCAGCTCTCCCCAGGGATGCCTAGTCACACAATTCCAATGCTGTGTCAGACTACTGTGGTTACAGCACTAACCAGGGCTTGCACCCAGGCCGGGTGTTTGCCAGTGCCTCTACCATGGAGGCGAGTGCAGATCAGCCTGACTCTCTCAGGCCTCCCCTTGGAGCCCTGGGGTCTGCTCTTCAGGAGCATTCTGAGTGGAATTGTGTTTGTCCCGAAGTTCTGGCTGTGGGAGCCTTACACAAGGCTTTGCGGTGCTGTGCTCACAGGGCCTGGGTGCAAGTGAGTTCCCCAGCTCTTCCCTAAGGTACTGTCTGAGGCTGTTCTGTGTCCCAAGGCCTCAAGCCTGTCCATCTGCTGGCCACTGACACCAGCACCTCCCACCCTTGTGATTGGGTTGTTCGGCCGCTTAGTGAAGGTGCTGAGGGACCTGATTTGATCCCTCTGACCACCATCCTGCCCTGTTTTCAGCTTCCCTCTGACACTATGTGTTTCTCCACAACTTCTGTGAACATCTCTACGAAAGGTGTAGCGCTCTCCCCATGGTCTTACGCCAGGAGAGAAGCTTTGCTGTAGGATGCACACCTGCCCTAGCCTTTGTCACTGATCAAACCACAAGCACCTGGAGAGGAAGGGTTACTTGATTTACAGATTACAGTCCATCACTGAGGAAAACCAAGAACTCTGGGCAGGAACTGGAGCAGAGGCCATGGAAGATCAGTACTTCCTGGCTTGCTCCATATGGCTTGCCCAGCCTGCTTTCTTACAGAATTTAGGACTGCCAGCCCAGGGGTGGCACTGTCTGTTTGAATCATTAATTAGGAAAGTGCTCCACAGACAGGTCCACAGGCCAGTCTGATGGAGGCAGTTCCTCGGTCAAGGTTCTTTTTCAGCTGATTTTATTTTCTGCTAGTTGACAACTCATCACAGAACACAGGTCCTGCTGGCACTCAGGAGGCTGAGGCAAAAGAATTGAGAGTTCCCCTTTAGACTCTACTGCATAGTTAAAGAACCTGTTTCTAAAAAGGAGGCCAGTGGAATGCTTACTGTTCTTGCAGAGAATTGAGTTCAGGCCCCAGTACCCACAGGCAGGACTGCTCACAACTGCCTGTACCTCTGGGCTCTGAGGGTACCCACACTTGTGTGCATACACTCATAATTAATAGCAAAACTAGCTGGGCGGTGGTGGCACACACTTTTAATCCCAGCACTCGGGAGGCAGAAGCAGGCAGATCTTTGAGCTTGAGGCCAACCTGTTCTACAGAGCGAGTTCCAAAAGAGCCAGAGTTTAAAGAAACTGTTAGTATTTATTTGGCAGGCAGATCTCTGTGAGTTTTAGGCCAGCCTGGTCTACAAGAGCTAGTTCCAGGACAGGTGCCAAAGCTACACAGAGAAACCCTGTCTTGAAAAACCAAAAAAAGAAAAAGAAAGAAAGAAAGGAAAAGAAAAGAAGAAGGTCAGTGAGATAGTCCCTCTGGTGAAGGTGCTGCTAAGCCTGAAGACCTAAGTTCAGTCCCTAATCCCTAGACCACGTGGTAGAAGGAGGGAGCTGAATTCCCTCAGAGTGCACATGACCCCTCCTCCCAAATAAATACTAATAGTTTCTTTAAACAAAAAATTGAAATCCCAATACCTGGGCTGAGGCCCAGCTTAGGAGAAAAGTGCTGGCCTGGTGTTCCTGAGGCTTCAAGTCTTATCCCTGCTCCACAGAAACAGAAAAAAAAGCAGGCTGTGTATATTTGACCCGCCAGTCATTGTGAGCGTGTGGACCGTTCCAGTGTTCAGTATTCACCAATGGCTGCCTGCTATAGTGTCTGTGGTCATCGCAGTGGAAATGAGAGCTGTCCTGTTCTGCCTTATGCTGTTCATGCCTCCTCTTTTTGGGTCCACAGGGTTTCTATGTTGCACTGAGATTGGTGGCCTGTGCACAGAGTGGCCATGAAGTCACCTTGAGCAATCTGAGCCTCACCATGCCACCACCGAAATTTGTGAGTGTGCAAGCCATCATACTCTGTTGGTACCATGTATGTGCACATCTGTGTGAGTGATGCTCCATGTTTTCTCTTGTCTTTCCTGTGAGATGTGTATATCATAAAATTCCCCATTTTTTACATGCGCAGTTCAGCTAGCATGGTGGCACGCCTTTAATTCCAACATTTGGGAGGCAGAGGCAGGCAGATTTCTGAGTTCTAGGCCCGCCTGCTCCACAGAGCTAGTTCCAGACAGCCAGGGCTACATAGAGAAACCCTGTCTTGAAAATAGAACAAAATAAATAAAATGCATAGTCGGGTAGCCCTTAACACATTACAGTGTCGTGCAGCTGTTAGCCTGAGTTCCGATTCTCACCTCCCAAAAGGAAGACCCTGGGCCATGTCTTACTCTTCGTTTCCCCATCTCCCAGTCCTTGGTAGCCACCCGTCTTCTTTCTGTGTAGGTTGTCTTTTCTAATGTTGCTCTCAGTGGAGTCACACAGGGTATGGCCTTGTGTCTTTCACTCAGTCTGCGCAGATCAGGACATTTTACTGTTGTAACTGTGGCTGTTCTTCCTTTTGCTGAGCTCTGTGATGTCGCCTCTACCTTTGGCTGTTGGAAGCAGCACAGCCGTTAATGGATTTGCATGTGCACCTATGGGTCTACACCTGGGAGGGGAGCTGTGGGGTCATAAGTCATTCCCTGTTTGTGACCTTCCCACTTTGGAATGAGATCCTTTTGGTTGTGTTTGCACATGTGATCCTGTCCTTTTTTTCCTCAGCATGACACCAGCAGCCCACTGATGACCACACAACCGTCTACAGAGACCCACTGGGCTGTGCGGGTAAGTGAAGGGGACAGTGCCATAGTTGATGCGCGCTGTGTGTATCATTTGGAACATTCGGAAACACCTTTGCCATCTCTATGTCTTCGTAGAATTGGAGGATCATATCTGTGCTTGGATTTTGTTTTTAAGATTATATTTTTAATTGTTTGTATGTCTGTGGTGGGTATGTTGCCCTTGGAGACCAAAGACAATGGGGTAGGGAGGAGTGGGGGGGCAGCCTGGAGCTGGAATTACCAGCTGTGTGAGCCACCTAACTTGGGCATTGGAAGCTGCACTTGGCTATTCTTAACCTCTGAGTCATCTCTCCAGCCCTTGTTTTATTTTGATCTTTGCTTATTGAGACAGGGTCTCATGTCACCCAGTCTGACATCAAGCTCAACCGTTAGCTAAAGCAGCTCCCAACTTCTGATCCTCTGCCTCTGCCTCCCTAGGATGGGGAGGGCTGTCATGCTCAGCTTGAAAAATCAGTTTTCACATTCTTTCACTGTAGCTGGCAGCTGTGTCTGGGAGCAAAGGAGCTAAGGATCTGAGGTTGCAGTTAATTCCTGCGCTCTCAGGCTGCATCTGGGGCTGTGTTGCTTGTATTGACTCTTTAAGATAGAGAAGAGACACACTGCTATACAGCCTTCCAGCTCTGCCGTGGCCAGTCTTCCCTCTCTGAGATGCCTACTGCTTTGCAAAAAACCTCACCCATCTCTTAAGGTGTTCAATGTGGTGCTGCCTCTAGGAAGGACAAACAAGCATGGTGGCTGTCTTAGTGTCTATTTTTGTGAAGAGACACCGTGACCACGACAGCTCTTATAAAGGAGAGCATTTCTTTGGGGATTGCTTATAGTTTCAGAGGTTTAGTCTATTTATTAGCGTGGCAGGAAACCTGGTAGTATGTAGGCGGACATGGTGCTGGAGAGGAGCTGAGAGTTCTGTATCTGTATCCACAGGCAACAGGGGGAGAGAGAGCCACTGGACCTGACTTGGGCTTTTGAAACCTCAAAGCCCACCCACAGTAACACACTTCCTCCAGCAAGGCCACACCTACCTCAACAAGGCCACAACTCCTAGTAGTGCCACTTCTTGGTGACCAAGCATTCAAATCTTTAAGCCTTTGGGGGTCCATTTTCATTTAAACCACCACATTCTTATATCCTAGCCCCCATAGGCTTTGTAGCTATAATACATTCAGTCCAATTTCAAAAGTCCCCAGTCTGTCACAGTCTTCACACTGTTTGAAAGTCCAAAGTATCTTCTGAGTCTCATGACAACCTCTCTTTGTCTGTCTGTCTCTCTTTACAGGGTTTCTCTGTGTAGCCCTGGCTGTCCTGGAACTCACTATGTAGACCATGCTGGCCTCAAACTCAGAGATCCGCCTGCCTCTGCCTCTCAGTGCTAGGATTAAAGATGTGCACCACCATGCCTGGTCCTAAACTTTAATTTCTTTTCACAAGTTGGAAGTTTAGCTGCTTGGAATCTTGCTTGAAGTCACCACTCCCTTTATTTCACTGAGCACTGTACTAACTCCATTATACTTTCTGATGCCCCTTTTCTCCTTGAACTGGACCTTTTGTGATTTTTCCTTGTTCAGCTTGCTCCTTTTTTGTGTTAGATCTCAATGAGAGTGACTACTAATAGTCAGGCTGCTGAGGTGCACACCTTTAATCCTAGCACAGGAGGCAGAGGCAGGAACACAGATCTACTTCTTGCCCCTCTTCTGGACTTGTTCTGCTCTTTCATTAAGCAACAGTTTGAATCATTTAATATTTGCCTTGCTAAGAGAATAGGAAGGAGCCTATGACTATCTCAGGGCAAGTAAAAAAAAAAAAAATCAGAACGCTAGGCCAGATAGTAGTGGCACACACCTTTAATCCCAGCACTCCAGAGGTGGAGGCGGGCAGATTTCTGTAAATTCAAGGCCAGCTTGGTCTACAGAGCGAGTTCCAGGACAGTCAGGACTACACAGAAAAACCCTGTCTTAAAAGACAAAAAAGAAAGAGAGTGACCTGTTGTTGGATTTTCTTTTACTCTAGCTCCACGTTGGAACGCTAAAATGTTGTTTTTTACTCTTTTGGCTTTTTTGTGGGGCCTGCCACTCAGCTCTCAAATCACATGGAGTCTTATCCTTAATTATAAATGCCTAGCCTTAGCTTTTCTTATCTTAAATTATCCCAACTACCTATGACCTCTGGGCTTTTTCCTTTTCTTACTTCTGTACATCTTACTTTCACTCTTACTCCGTGGCTGGCTGGGTGACTGGCCCTGACGTCCTCCTCTGCCTATCCTTGGACAGACCTTGAGCTTCTCAGGCAAGGGCTTTGCCACCAAACTATACCCTTAGCCCTGTTTAGTTTGTTTCTCTGATACAGGATCTCTTGTAGCTCAGTCTGACTTCAAATCTCTATATAGCCAAGAATGACATTGAACCCCCACCTCCACCTCCTCAGTCCTGGCATTGCAGATGGGCCCTGTGGTTTATGCAGTGCTGGGGATGGAACCCAGGGATTTTTGTGTATGCTGCACTGAACCACAGCACCAGCACACTTTTTAAGATTTTTTTCTTAGTGATGAGATTAGAATTTAATGCTTCACTGTACTGAGCCCCATCACAGCTTATGTTTGAACTTTGAGAAGCAAGACTTCTGCTCTTTAAATTGCTCCCCATGTAGCACAGGCTATCCTGAAGCCCTCCATCTTCCTAGCTACATCTTGAGTGTTGGAATGAGAAGTATGAGCCATTGGCCCCACTAGAGGTTGATTTGGGCCATGCTTGCTACCAAACTAGATATCTAATGAGGTTCCTCGATACACTGCAAAAGCATTGCCCTACTGGCTAGGTCCCTTTTGCCATGAGGCAGAGCAAGATGTGGACCAGCTTCTCTTCTGCTCACCATGGCCCCCAGGCCACAGTGCCAGGGAGCTATCCCCCCCCCCCAGGCCATAAATTCTCCCTGGAAACTCAGGCAGCTGGGTTTGCCCTAGGACATCTTGCTTACCCTAGAACAGCTGAGCTCTGTATAGACAAGCCTGGATTTGAATCCAAACTGTGTACTCTGTACTCATTCCAGTTCCGTATTTCCTGGTAGGTGGAGGAGAAGGCAAAGTTTGATGGCATCTTTGAAAGCCTTCTACCAGTCAATGGTCTACTCTCTGGAGACAAGGTCAAGCCAGTCCTTATGAACTCGAAACTCCCTCTGGATGTGCTGGGCAGGGTAAGGCCTGGGTGCTCTCCCATCCTGTACTGTGGTGTGTCTGTCTGCTAACAGCCACCTTTTCCTTCCACCATGTACTGTGCCACCAGGTGCATCTTATGTGTCTGGCTCTTCTGTAGTTGGAGGATCAAGACTGCTCTTCTGCTGCTGGGAAGATGCTGGCATCCATCTTCTTATGACAAAAGGCAGGGGTAGAAGGGAGATGGCTACATGTACCTGTGAGAGCAGATCCTGCTCCAAGCCCAGCACTGAACCCCTTTCTTTTGTGTGTTTGTTTCTTTCCATTTCTTTTTTAAAAAGGTGTCTGCACAGGAATAGCTGTACATGAGGAGTTCAGAGGACAACCTTGGGTGCACTCTTCAACTGCTGGCTACTGCTTTTTTAGACAGGGTCTCTCCTTGGGCCTGGAATGTACTAAGTAGTTGGCTGGCCAAGAGTCCAGGCTTCATTCTGTCTCTGGGTTTACAGTACTGGGGTTACAAGTACATGCTACTACATCTAGCTTTGAAGAACAAGTGACATTGAATTTTTTTTTTCTTTTGAGATTTCATTGTGTTTCCCTGGTTGACTTGAAACTTACTATATAGACAATATTGGCCTTGAATTCACAGAAATCTGTTTGCCTCTGCCTCCCAAATGCTGGATTAAAAGCGTGTGCCACCATGCTACCTACATTTAAAAACTAAGTGTGTGCATGTACGTAGTATGTGTGCATACCACTGTATATCTCTGAAGATCAGAGGACCTAGAGAATCAAACTGAGCTCGTTAGGCTTTGCGGCAGGCGCCTTTACCTGCTGAGCCATTTCATTGGCCTTTGTCTTCTGTTTTTAAGCAGATGCTTTTTCCTGCCTGTCAGTTTCGAGGTAAAAGCATTTTCAGCTCTGTTGCAGGTTTAGAAATAGTCTTAGATATTCCTTTTTTGGCTTTATCATTTACCCCATCTTGACTGGGGGTAACCTTAAACTCCCAATCTACCTCCATAGTGCATTCCGTCTGTCTGTCTGTCTAAGAGCTTTAGTTTTGGTGGCTGTGGACATGCATACGTATAATCCCAAGAGACTGAGGTAGGAGGATCTAAGTTTGAGGCCAGCCCAGTCTGTAGCAGGACCCTGCATCAGGAGCCCCTCATCAAAAATAAACCTCAGATTTGTTCATATTAGTGCAGTGTGTTTGGCTCCAGACCCCCTGCTATAGGGGGGGTCCTTTAGAGGGATGTGGCTGTGGCCTAAGACTTCATCCTGGCAGCCTGCTTCCTGGTGTATGTGGGCCAGGCAAGTTTATTGTCATCTGTGAGGCCTTGCTACAGAGGGACCATGGTTGTTCAGCCAGAGCCCAAGGCCCTAGCCTCCAGCAGAGCCTAAAAACAACAAACATTGTCCTCAGTGGCTCTCAGAGATCACTTCCTAATGCTCATTAGATGTGCCTCTATCGCCCAAGTTCTAGACTTATAGGCATGTGCAGCATTTCCAGTTACATTTTAAATTAGACTTTAAAATCTGTGATACAGGGGCTGGCAAGATGTCTTAAGATGTGATACAGGGGCTTAAGAAAACTGCAGAGGACCCCAGTTTGATTCAAATACAGTTGAAAGAGATGCCTGGAATGTGGTTTTTATCCTGGCCTTTGTAGGCACAGTGAACATGTTTTAGGAAGGGTATAGGTCTCAGCTTTGGCCCTTAGCTCCCTCAGAGGATGGTTTTCAGAGAGCTGCAGGGTGGCAGGGTTGTTGTTTTGATTTCTTGTTTTGATCTTTTTATGTAGGGTCTTAGTCAGTGTTCTATATTGCTGTGAAGAGACACTATGATCATGGCAACTCTTATAAAAGGAAGCATTTAATTAAGGTTTGCTTACAGTTTCAGAAGGTTAGTCCGTGATCATCACTGCAGGAAGCATGGTGGCAGGCAGGCAGACAGGCATGGTGCTGGAGCAGTAGCTGAGAGCACACATCTGATCCACAGGCAGAGATGCAGGGAGAAACTTGATCTGACCTGCTTTGGGCATTTGAAACCTCAAAGCACATCCTGCAGTGACACAGCTCTTCCAACAAGACCACACCTCCTAATCCTTAACAGTTCATCAGCTGAGGACTAAGCATGCAAATGGGGGCCATTTCCATTCAGACCACCGCAGATAATCTTACTATATAGCCAGGATGGGCCTAGGACTCTCTGTATACTCCAGGCTGGTCTTGAGCTTCCAATCCTCCTGCCTCAGTCTCTTGTCACAAACTAGCTCTTAAATGCTTTTCCTTTTCTTCTCTCTCTCTGTCTCTGTCTCTCTCCCCCTCCCTCCCTCTCTTTCTCTCCCTCCCGCTCTCTCTTTGTGTGTATGTGTATGTGTGTGTGTGTACGTATGTATGTATGTATGTATGTGGGGTGTGTGTGGAAAGACAGGTACACAGCTTCTTAAGTGCCTCTGATTGCTTTGGCCTCATTCACTATTAACTCAGATGTTGCATGTGCTAGGTGAGACTTATAGGCACTTCCTCCCCATGGATCTGTCTGTCCCTTGCAGGTCTGGGACCTCAGTGACATCGACAAGGATGGACATTTGGACCGAGATGAGTTTGCTGTGGTAAGTCCTCTGTGTCCTGCTCCTCCCTTTTTGAGGCCTAAGGAAGTACTCATGGAGTGGGTATGGGAGTCTCTGTGTGACATCTTCTAATACTTAGAAAAGGTTCAGGGGCACAGCAGAGTCCACAGCTGCCTTCACTGATCCAATATAGTCTTACAATGTCTGCTTCACCATCCTTCCTCCTCCTCCTCTGTTTCTTCCTTACCCCCCCCCCCACTTTTTCCTGGATCATTTTCAAGGAGATAAATTGCAAACACAGTGCCTTTATTTTTGTAATAATTGGAGCTGGTCTTTTTTTGTTTGTTTTTGTGTTTTTACAGAGAGACAGGATTTCACTGTGTAGTCCTGGCTATCCTGAAACTCACTCTGTAGACCCAGCTGGCCTCAAACTCAGATATCCACCTGCCTCTGCCTCCCAAGTGGTAGGCTCAAAGGCTCATGCCACCGCTGCCTGGCTTGAAGCTGGTCTTAAGCTCCTGATTCTTCTGCTTCTTATCTCCCTAGTTCTAGAATTATACATGTACAGCACCTGGACTTCCAGTTACATTTTAAAATAGACTTTAAAATCTGTGATATTGGGTTTGGAGAGATGTCTCAGGGCTTAAGAGCACAGCAGAGGACCAGGGTTTGGTTTCCATCTCCTACATGGAGGCTCACAGCAATCTGTAATTTCGATTACAAGAGATCTGACACCCTTTTCTGGCCTCCATGAGCTCTGCACACACCTAGTGGACAGACACACAAGCAGGCAAAACACTCATAGATATAAAAATAAATCTCCAAAATCTGTGATTTTTGTCAGTGTGTACCTGTCATCCTAGTACTCAGAAGGCTGAGGCAGGAGGATTGGGATTCGGGTCCAGCCTGGACTTCATATCAAGACTTTGCCTCCATATAAATAAATACATAGACATGATTTAGAACGCGTCCCTCTGCTCCCCCTGCCTGTCCTCTGTCTGTCCCCTCTGGGATCTACTCCGTGTCTCCTGAGTATTTTGAAATAGAAGCTCCTCTCAGGGTCTGTGCACCTCCAGATTTCAGAAATTTGGTAATCAAGCCCTGGGGCTTGGTAGTCATACTGCATACTGATGGACTCAGCCAAATCTGTTACATACATGTGCTTCACTTTTCCTGTCTGTTCTTGGCTATTACAACATTTTCATTGCTAATAGATTAATAACAATTGAAATAAAGTAATTGCCGCAAAAATCAGTGGGTAGAGTACTTATCTAGCATGCACAAAGCCCTGGGGTCATCCCATGCCACATAAATCAGGTGTGGTGGCACATGCCTGTAATCTCAGCACTCTGAAGGTGGCCATGGCAGGAAGATCAGGTGTTCAAGGTCAATTATTTAGTGAGCGTGAGGCCAGCCCGAGAAACATGTCTCAAAACAGTCATGGCAATGTACTGTAATAGAAGTGTTATGAATGTGGTCTTTTGTTTCTGGAATTTCCTACCTAACATTTCAGACCATGGGTAACTCAAACCTTGGCAAGGAGCCCTCAGAACTGGCTGTGTGGTGTCTGGACAGTTGTCTCTGCTCACAAGGAACCCTCAGAACTGGCTGTGTGGTGTCTGGACAGTTGTCTCTGCTCACAAAGAACCCTCAGAACTGGCTATGTGGTATCTGGGCGGTTGTCTGTGCTCACAAGGAACCCTCAGAACTGGCTGTGTGGTGTTTGGGCAGTTGTCTGTGCTCACTTCACTTGCCTAAATTCAACACAGCTCAAGAAGCTGCGGAGGAGGCTGATGTCTGAGAAACGATGAGCAGATTCCTTGGAGCCTCTAGGGGTTCCCATGGCTCCTGAGACTGCATGAGACTCTTTCAGTTCTATGGCCCCTGACCCTCAGTTCCTTTCTCTTCTTGTTGGCACCACAGGCCATGCATTTGGTGTACCGCGCCTTGGAGAAGGAACCAGTGCCCTCCGTCCTGCCCCCATCCCTCATCCCACCCTCCAAGAAGAAGAAGACAGTGTTTGCAGGAGCTGTGCCTGTCCTGCCTGCCAGCCCCCCACCCAAAGACAGCCTCCGCTCCACGCCATCCCATGGCAGCGTCAGCAGCCTCAACAGCACAGGCAGCCTGTCTCCAAAGCACAGTGTCAAGCAGACTCAGGTCAGTGTCTACTGTCCGGTCCTACACCATTATTTCTTTCTTTTTTTTTTATTTTTACTTTTTTAATTGATTTTTATTGAGCTCTACATTTTTCTCTGGTCCCCTCCTTGCCTCTCCCCTCTCCTTTCTTTTACATATGAGGGTGCCCTTGAATTTGGGGCATAGATGTTCAGTATTGAGATTTCCTCTTGATGGATTTTTCCTGTGGCTAATATGAAATGTCCTTCTTTGTCTCTTTTGATTGATTTTAGTTTGAAGTCTATTTTGTTAAATATTAGGATAGCTACACCCACTTGTTTCTTAGGTCCATTTGATTGGCATATTTTTTCTCAACCCTTTAATCTGAGATGATGTCTGTCTTTGAGGTTGCAGTGTGTTTCTTGTATGCAGAAGAAGGATGGATTCTGTTTTCGTATTCAATCTTTCAGCCTATGCCTTTTTATAGGTGAGTTGAGTCCATTTATATTAAGGGATATTAATGACCAGTGATTACTATCTCCTGTTAATTTAGTTTTCATTGTTGATGATGTTAATTTGTGCGTTTTTCCTTTCTTTGGTATTTACTGCTATGAGACCATCAATTGTCTGTTTTTGTTGGTATAACCGACTTCCTTGGGTTGGAGTTTTTCTTCTAGTGTTTTGTGTAGGGCTGGGTTTGTGGCTAGGTATTGGTTAAATCTGGTTTTGTCATGGAGTATCTTATTTTGTTCTTCTGTGGTGATTGAAGGTTTTGCTGGGCTGGCATCCACGGTCTCTTAATGTCTGCATAACGCTTGACCATAACCGTCTGGCTTTCATTGTCTCCAATGAGAAGTTAGATGTAATTCTGATAGGTCTGCCTTTATATGTTATTGGCCTTTTTCTTTTGCAGCTCTTAATATTCTTTCTTTATTCTGTATGTTTAGTGCTTTGATTATAATGTAGCGAGGAAACTTTTTTTTGATCCAGTCTGTTTGGTGTTCTGTAAGCTTCTTATATCTTCATAGGCATATCTTTCTTTAGGTTGGGAAAGTTTTTTTCTATGATTTTGTTAAATAAATTTTCTGTGCTTTTGAGTTGAACTTCTTGTCCTTCTTCTATACCTATTATTCTTAGGTTTGGCCTTTTCATGGTGCTTCATATTTCCTGGATATTTTGGGTTAAGCTTTTGTTCGATTGAATGTTTTCTTTGACTGATGAGTCTATTTCCTCTATTATATCTTCAGCGCTTGAGATTCTCTATTCCATCTCTTGGTTTCTGCTGTTTATGTTTGTGTTTGTGGTTCCTGATCGTTTTCTCATGATTTCTGTTTCTATAATTCCCTCAGCTTGTGTTTTCTTTATTGTGTCTATTTTAGTTTTCAAGTCTTGAATAGGTTTTTTCATATGTTTGGTTGTTTTTTCTTGGTTTTCTTTAAGGGATTTGCTGATGTCTTCCAATTTTTTTTGTTTGCCTTTTTCTCCATTTCTTTGAGGGAATTTCTCATTTCTTCTTTAAGAGTTTCAAACATTCTCCTGAAGTTATTATTTAGATCATTTTCTTCTGCTTCATCTATATTTGGTTGTTCAAGTTTTGCTAGTGTAGGGTCTTTCGGTTTTACTGGTGTCGTGTTGCTCTTTGTGGTGTTGCATGTGATATTACCTTTTCTACTCATCTTTTCCCCTAATAGGTGTGGTTGGGGCTGTCTGTGATTCTGTTAATTAATCTTCTAGATGCCAGTGAATCAGATGGTTGTTCCTCGTGGTACAGTCAGTGCCATGGTTCCCATGTACCTGGAGGTCCCTCAGCACTCCCGGACTCTGCTCTGCTCCCTTGGAGTTTGCTGTCTCAGGCCTGCTCTAGCCTGGGTTTTCGGCTCAGACCTGTTTCTGTAAATGTCCCTGGTCTGGATCTGTTCCTGCAGAAGTCCCTGGCTTGGGGTTGGTACTGTACAGGACTCTGGCTCTGATCTACTCCCTCGGAGTTCCCAGGCTCGGGTGCACCCAGACCCGTAGAGGACCTGGCTCAGGCTTACTCCCTCAGAGGTCCCAGACTCACACTTGGACCCGCAGAGGTTTCTGGTTCTTGCCTATTCATTCCCTTTGATGCCCCAGGCCAACACCCAGACCCACAGAGGTCCTGGTTCAGGTCTACTCCCTCTGAGGTCCCAGACTCACGCTTGGACCCGCAGAGGTTTCTGGTTCTTGCCTATTCATTCCCTTTGATGCCCCAGGCCAACACCCGGACCCACAGAGGTCCTGGTTCAGGTCTACTCCCTCTGAGGTCCCAGACTCACGCCTGGACCCTCAGAGATTTCTGGTTCTTGCCTACTCCCTCGGAGGTCCCAGACTCATTCATGCCCAGACACTCAGAGGTCCTGGCTCAGGCCTAGTTTCTTGGAGGTCCTGCACCATTATTTCTTGACAGCAAAAAAAGAGAAAACTTTGATTCAATTCTCTAAAAAAATTGACTAGAGGTATGGGGCTGGAGAGATGACTTAGTGGATGAGAGCACTGACTGTTCCTCCAGAGGACCCGGGTGTAATTCTCAGCACCCACATTGCATCTCACAGCAGTCTGTACTTAAGCATGTGATGCATAGACAGTAACACCAATACACATAAAATAAATAACCTAGAAAAATTTCTAGAAGAATTCAGAATTAACTTTCTTGCTCACTTGCACGTAAGTGAAATTGTTCCCCGGTGTCTGTGAAGCCTGGGCTCCAGAACCCAGGGTGCCAGTGCCCTGCAGTGGTGTCCTCATTGAAGTGGTACAGTGTCTTCACAGAGCCCAGAGTGTGTGCTCCTAGACTCTCCACATTCAGAGAAAAGACTCACCTGGGTTCAAGCCCCAGCACCCAATGGCAGCTCACAGCTGTCTGTAACTCTTGTTCCAGGGAATCCGATGCCCTCATGCAGACATACCTGCAGGCAAAACACCAATTAAAAATAAATAATTTTTAAAAAATGAAAAGAGAGCCTAGATGTTAGCTCAGGCTGGAACAGGACTCATGGGCTCATGGGTCACTGTTGTAATATGTTTCAGCCGCCAGTGGCCTGGGTGGTGCCTGTGGCAGATAAGATGCGCTTTGATGAGATCTTCTTGAAGACGGACCTGGACCTTGATGGCTATGTGAGTGGCCAGGAAGTAAAGGAGATCTTCATGCACTCGGGCCTCACACAGAACCTTTTGGCACACATTTGGTAAGAGTGGAAGCCATGCTGGAGGTGGCTCTGAGAGGCTGGGAAGGGAGCAGACAGGAGGAAGGGCGCCAGTTTCCTAGGTGCCAGTGAACAGGGAAGTTGGGTCAGCCTTCATACTGGAGAGCTCTGTTGGGACCTTACCTTGCCTCAGCTACCTGTGACAATCATTCTGCCTGCCACTTGGGTAAGCCAGAGAGGGCCTTGACAGTTTAGTGAAGTCCTACTTGAAAGGGCAACACCTGCTTCCAACAGGGAGGAGGGTAGGGAGTAGGACCCTTGTTTGTTTCTCAGTGTTATGGGAACCCTTTCCTGGGGAGATATAACAACCCCCCCCCCACACACACACACTCACTCATAGGGCACCAAGGATATACCCAGGTACATACCACTGAAGTCCATTGGGAGCACCAATGACTTAACTGGGCTTGCAGTTCATAGGTGAGATGCTTCTTACAAGAGTGTGGGGCACCCCAGAAAGGCTGATGACCTCCACAGCTGCACTGATGGAGTCCTCTTCAGTTAACTTTTCACACTCAGTGGATCTTGGCACATCCTGAGATCCCTGGCTATGTGAGATTAGCACAGAATTACATACAGTGATTGGGATGTGTAGATGAGGGTCTAGCAACCCTCCCCACCCTGTCCTCCTATGGGAGACTGATTTAGTGAAAATTTCTATTGTTGTGATAAAACACTGTGACCAAAAGCAATGTGGAATGGTTTATTTTTGCTTACATTTTCAGATAACAGTCCATCACTGAGAGAAATCAGATAGGAATTCAAACAGGAACCTGGAGGCAGGAGCTGAAGCAGGGGCCATGGAGGATGCTGCTCACTGGCTTGCTCCTCATGGCTTGCTCAGCCTCCTTATATACAGCTCAGAACCACTTGTGAAGGGACCACCCACAGTGAGCTGCCCCCCTATTTTCAGTCATTAATCAAGAAAATGCCCACACAGAGCTGCCTATAGTCCAATCTGATGGAGACACATTCTCAAGAAGCCTCTACCCAGATGTGTCTGGGTTGTGTAAAGTTTAAAAAAATCAGCCAGCACAGGGACAGACAGTCATGAGCCAATAGGCTTGCTCTCAGGGTTCTCAAAACTGTTCTGGTGTAGATGGTGGCCACTGTGTAACACTTGGTGCTGGGTGGACGAGCCACTTTCATCCTCCCTCTGCCATCTCAGAATGGGGCTCCTGTGGTTGCCTAGTCTAGGGCATTGTTAGCTTGTCCAGGGCCAGGGCCTTGAGTGACTTCCTGACCGCAGCAGGGAAACTGAGCTGGTTACATGATGGCCAGAAAGAACCATCTTGAATAATCCTAGCCGGGCAGGGAAGAGAGCTGGCCAAGGGGCAGCAGTCACGGAGTTGCCTCTTTAGACAGGCTGCCGGCTCCTTCAGAGCTGAGCTGCTGCACTCAAGTAGTGGAGGAGCTACAGAGAGCAGCCCAAGCCTACTGTTTTTCAACAGTGCTCTACAAGTAGCTGCTGCCCGAGTGGGCCCTTGAAGACCTTGTGCTCTGCCCCTGGCAAATGACTGCATTTTAACAGCAACTGCATTGGTCACCAGTAGTGGAAGTGTTTGCCCCTCACGAGGCCATTCACTGCCAGCTCAAGCCTGGGACATTCCTGTTCTCTCATTCCACACTAGGAACAGAGATGCCAGAGGGAAGTTCCTGGTGGCACAGACACTGTGGCAGGGACTGTGTGTCCAGACCTCCATAGTGCAGCTCTTGTCCCCACTGACTCACACAATCTGTAGATCTACAGATTCTCCAGGAATCAGAGTGTAGTCCTGCCCCTTCTGGACAGGAACTCTTGGGGCAACTGCATCTCTACAGTACCTTGAATGAGGTGAACTAAGAAAGCGTTGACCCTTACAGTCAGCTGGAAGTATGTGTTAGGGGCAGGGTCCTTCCTGAGACCAGGCACCTCAGTTGTATAGGCCAGAGCCTCACTCCGTACTGTCGGCCTGTTACCAGCCTCGGGTAGGTGCTCATCAGCACTGGGGAAATGTGGAGGCCATGCCCAGGGCTTGCTTGGTAAGTGGGGCATGGTCAGGGTAGGTGGCAAGCACAGCTGTGGTGTGTAATTGCATCCCACGTCTCTCCCAGGGCCCTGGCTGATACGAGACAAACGGGGAAGTTAAGCAAAGAGCAATTCGCGCTAGCTATGTATTTCATTCAGCAGAAGGTCAGTAAAGGCATCGATCCTCCTCAAGTCCTCTCGCCAGACATGGTGCCACCCTCGGAAAGAGGCACTCCTGTTCCAGTGAGTAACCAGACACCCTTGCTTCTGTTGTTCCCGCCACTCACCAGAAGGTGGTGCTGGTGCTCCAAGAGTCCCTAAGTCCTCAGTCCCCAAGCCCAGGTTGGGGATGGGTATGGAGCATCCTGTGACTGGGCCACCTGTAGTGTTCTCAGGCCAGTGGCCAGCACTTTGGTCCCCTGCTGTACCAAAGATGTGGGCTGTTGGCTTCCTGTGACTCTGTGTCTGACGTTTGATCCTAGGATACTTCGTGTGCTTTCGGGTCAGGGGAGTTTACTGGTGTTAAGGAGCTGGATGACATTAGCCAGGAGATCGCTCAGTTGCAGAGGTATGTGACTGCCCCCTTCCCTGGTGGCTCCTGATGCAGCGGCCTTGTGTCCATGCCCCCAGTAAGCCTCTGAGGGACAGGAGGACCCAGTCTTTTCAGATCTGCTTCTGTTTGGGTCTTTGCTGCCCTGACCCCACACTGTCCAGGTAGCCTCAGCAGGTTGTGGCTACACAGTTGCACAGAGACACAGACAGCAGGGATGAGCCCAGGTTAGGAGATAGACCCCAGTCTGGAGCACCTGCTCTGCACAGTGGGCCAGTTCCTCACTGCCTCCTGAAGGAGCAGGTAGAGGTGACCACAGGGGCCTGGGTACCTCACTGCCTTTCACCACAAGCTGGGTGACTGCTGCTCTCCATGCCACTCCACATGGCTCCCTGAGCCCAGTTTTGTTTCCAGTCCTGCCTTTCAGAAAATTCTACCTTATCTCCCCATCCCACAGCAGCTCCTCAGAGTACACTGTTTGTTGTAGTGCTGGTTGGCATTCATGTGCAGGCTTTGTCCCCAGTGTCCCTCTACTCTTGTTGAGTGGACCTTCAGTGTCAGACTGCTGAGTAGCATTTCACTGGGTGTGGAATGTAGGGGATGGGGTCTCTCTGTGCGACAGTCATAGAATCGAGCAGTGTGGTGGCATAAGTGTGTTATGGAGTGTTGGAGCCCATGGAAAAGGTGTATGCCTGAGCTTCTCTCTGGGTCCTTGCCCCTTTGGGCCCAAGCTCTCCATTTTCTTGCTGGCTGCCAACTGGGGCAGGGGTTGCTAACGTTGGAGACCACTTTTATACCTCCCTGTTTGCCTCCTGAACCTTCAGAGTTAGTAAGGGCTTGGCAAGTCCTTGTCACACCTAGGAGTCTCCATTTTCCTCTTTGGCCATCAGATGGGGAAGACACTGTGCTCTCAGGCAATGAGCACTGGGAGAGGCCTCTTGTGTGCAGGTTCCGCTGTGCCCTAGGATGGGGAATTCTTGGTTAGTCCAGGAGTGTTGCTGTAAAGAGTACCTAAGACTAGGTAATGTATAAAGAGAGCGGCTTCATTCCCTCAGTTTTAGAAACTGATCTATCTGGCCTCTGATGGGGACCTCAGGACATAGGCTGTCATAGTGACATAGGACCAGTTGCATGGCAAACCTGAAGGGACAGGACACATGAAAAGTCATGGGTCATTCTGTGTGGGAGTGTATAGGATCAGGCCTGAGGTCAGGGTCACAGCTGTGTAACATGAGTATGGACTCACTTTTTTTGCGTTGTCTTTAAACCTGCAGAGAGAAGTACTCACTGGAACAAGACATCCGAGAAAAGGAAGAGGCCATCAGACAGAAAACCAGCGAAGTACAGGTATGGATGGTGCACCTTGGCTTGTATTTTTTTCCTTCTGAGACAGGGTTTCTCTATGTAGCCCTGGCTGTCCTGAAACTCACTCTGTAGACCAGGCTATCCTCGAACTCACAGAGATCACCTGCCTCTGCCTCCCCAGTGCTGGGATTAAAGGTGTGTGCCACCACTGCCTGGCAGCTTGGGCCTGCTTTGTGCTGAGTGTAGGGAACATGCTTTAGAAACAGCTTTGGGATTGCAAAGTGTTTTTGTTTCCTTGCTGGCATCGGTGATGGAACCTGGGGTTTCATTCATACTTGGTAGGCAGTGACCATAAAAAACCCTGCCTCACCTGTGCTCAGGTGCCAGACAAGAACCCAGGACCTCATGCTCACTCTCAGCCAGCACGGGGATGGAGCATCATCCCACAGAGGTCCAACAAAGCCACAGCCAAGCCCAGAGAATGCTTTTAATCTCTCCTTGTTCAAGGCCATTACCAGTGTCAGTCAGCACCTTCCCATTTCCCTAGGAGCTACAAAATGACCTGGACAGGGAAACCAGCAGTCTGCAGGAACTTGAGACACAGAAGCAGGATGCCCAAGACCGCCTGGATGAGATGGACCAGCAAAAGGCCAAGTTGCGGGACATGCTGAGTGATGTGCGGCAGAAATGCCAGGATGAGACCCAGATGGTGAGTCCACGGTGTGGAAGATGTTGTGAGTGTCCCTAATAGCCAACAGATGACCGAATGCCTGGAGTAGAATCTCCCGACCCGTGAATGATCCCTCTGTCCTTAGAGATCAAGTTGCAGAATTGCATGGCTTTCATAACCATGGCCTAGACACCGGGCTGTGGTCTGTGTCCCACAGCAGGAAATGGCTCCAGGTGCCTCTCTGCCTCTCCCATTTTATGTGTATTGGTGTAAAGGTGTCAAATCCCCTGGAACTGGATTTACAGACAGTTGTTAGCTGCCATGTGGATGCTGGGAATTGAACTCAGGTCCTCGGTGCTCTTAACCGCTGAGCCATCTCTCCAGCCCCCCGTTCTGCCTTTTAAAAAATGTTTATTATTATACTTACTCATTTTTTTGTGAGAGATTGTGTGTGTGTGTGTAGGTTAGAGGATTGCAATGGGACTTGGCCCTTTCTTTCCACTCTGTGCGCCCTGGTCTTCAGGCTCAGCAGCCTCCATGTGTACCCCTAACCACCTCCCAGCTTCACACAGTGAAGAAGTTTGATGTCTGTCTTTCTATCCCTGACTCGTGAGTCCTTTGACTGTCACTTCAGATCTCATCATTGAAAACCCAGATCCAGTCTCAGGAGTCAGACTTGAAGTCCCAAGAGGATGATCTCAACCGGGCCAAGTCAGAGCTGAATCGGCTGCAGCAGGAGGAGACACAACTGGAGCAGAGCATCCAGGCAGGACGTGCCCAGCTGGAGACCATCCTCAAGTCCCTGAAGTCCACGCAGGATGAGATCAACCAGGTATTTTGACGGGGCCGGAGGCTAACTGAAGCTGGGTCCCCTGTGCGGATGAACTCTTACTCTGGCTTTTTTGTCTCACCTGCCTGTGTTTTGTGGGTCAGTGGTGCTGGGGAGATTAACTGGCGGGGGCTTTATGCAGTGTGGCTCAGGGTGCCTGGTGTACTGTTCCATGAGTTTTGGGCCTCTCCTGGTAGCTGGGAGGAAACTTTGACCATGCCCTGTCCTTCTGCATATAGTGAGCATTGAATTTTGTGGTGGTCTCTGGGATGCAGGCCACAGAACAGGATGGTACTGGGCCTTGGTACATAGGAAAGAAAACCTGTGTCCTCTAGACTGAAAGTGCTTGTCTGCAGGTTACAGACTGGCAGGGCAATGTGGGGGTTAATTCTTTGGGATTGTTTTCAGGCTGTTTCCTCCCTCCTTTAGAGTCTTACATGGAGATGGTCCAAGATGCACATAAAATTGCTGATAGAGTAATGGTTGATGATGGTACTAGAAAGATCTCACTGTGTAGCCACTAAGTCGAACTCACTATGTAAACCAGACTTTTTTTGAACTCATAGCCTCTGTCTCTTGAGTGCTGGTTTAAAGGTGTGTGCCACCATGGCCATCATCATTCCTTTTGTTTGTTTTGGTTTTTGTTTCAGTTTTTTTGGATTTGAGTTTTTTTGTGTTGTTGTTCTTGAGAGCATCATATAGTTCAGGTAAGCCTTGAATTTGTGACATATTCTCTGCCTCAGCCTTTGCAGGCCTTCCGCTGGTTTCTCCTCTTCCCCTTCCTCTTGTCTTTCATTAGCAGGAGCTACACAGCAGGTATCGTTTTGACATTACTGTGTTTGCCTTCCCGTCATTCCCAATAGTCCTTTTTAAATTAGAGGAGACAGAAAACAACAACTGTAATTACAAAAAGCTAGACATGGTAATGCACGCCTTTAATCCCAGCTCTTGGGACACAGAGGCAGGTGGGTCTCTGTGACTTTGACGCTAACCTAGTCTACATAGTGAGTTCTAGAACATCCAGAGCTATGTAGAGAGATCCTGTTTCAAAACAAAACAAAAATAAAGAAACAGAGGTTGGGTCCAGGACCAATTGGGTGCACTGAGCTGTCTCTGTTGCATGTGTCACCCTCCCTCTCCGTGAGTTCTTTGTCTGGGAGTGAGGGAAAACACGCATGTAGTGAAAACCCTGAGAAGTAACAGATTGCCAACCCAGATTCTGTGTAATTTTAGTTGGTTGAGAATTGGCAAATGTTTGGGGGAGGAAGTGCTCCTCTGGGGGCTGGACTGCAGGTCCTGGAGCAGTAGGGTGTCTTGGTTTTCACGAATCAGTGCATCCTGAGTAGTGTACAGCATGCACAGGGCAGGCCTTCCCATGTGCATGATCCCCTAGGGAAGGCATCTTGCTGGCTGCACCCCGAGCTATTCTTGATGTCCATGGTATTTATCTTGCAGGCAAGAAACAAGCTGTCGCAGCTGCAGGAAAGCCATCTAGAAGCTCATCGGAGCCTAGAACAGTACGACCAGGTGCCCGACGGGGTCTCTGGCACCAGCCTGCCTGACCTGGCTACCCTGAGTGAAGGCGTCTTGCTGGCAGAGAGGGGCGGCTTTGGAGCCATGGTAAAGGTCGAGTAAGCGTCGCCTGGTCCTCGTGGGCTCTGCTGCAGCTGCAGAATCTGCACACGGCACTGGCTCCCTCAGTGCCTGGCACCCCTTGTTTTTGATGGCAATCTGCACAGGGCCCAGGGGCTGGTGGTCAGATTTATCCAGCTGTCTAGAAGCTGTGAAGTCCAAGTGTTCCATTTCCACAGAAGCGTTTCTATTGGGCTAATCACCCAAATGTAGAGGGCAAACCTAACCAAAGCCAGTGTGGCCCCATGCTATGGAAGTTCTGTGTTCTGCTGATGCTGGCCTTGGGGTGCACGTGTGTTATTCAAGTCAAGTGATTCTGAAAGATGAGAAAACAACTGGAGGTGAGCACCACAGGTCCCAGGTTCCATCCTGCAACGCACCCTAAAAACACCGCAGCTTGTCTGCCTTCCAGATGCTGTGTGGTCAGCTGTCAGCTGGCCTTTCAGGGAGAACCTCAACACTGTGACCTTCATTGCTTGTGAGCCATCAGCCCAGGCAGTGTAACCCTTCTCTCGAGTTGTCAATGCCCGTTGTCGGAGCCATCAGCCCCCGTCTACGGATATCTCTGTGGTTAGGCTTATGAGTCCTGGTATCTGGGCTGCTATGCTGCTCTTAACCACTTGGCCGCCTCATCTTCCAGGGCTCTGCCTTGCTCCGGCCCTGCTGCTTCTCCCTCTTTGTCCCTTCCCTTCTTGTCATGTGCTCTAAACACAGCCACCTTTCCCTCTCTTCTCTGTGTTTCTTTCGCATCCAAGAACTTACAGGGAAGCCTGTACTTGTCCTGGACTACTTAGAAGGTGCTGTCTGTATCTCTGCCTGTCCCTTGTGTCTGCCCACAGAAGTCCCTTTCACTCCTGGACTCAAAAGTAGGTGGCTTCCTGTCCACCTCAGCATCTCAGGCTTCACTGTTCCATGGGATTCCCATGGAATTCCCTGCGCTGTGGCCTGTAGCTGGTTTCTTGTGACTGCCTTCTCCACTCAGTCTCACCATTGCTTCTCATGCAGCTGGCTTGTCCTGTGTCCTGGGCCAGGGAAATGCTTACTCTAAGCCTGCACTTGTAGACTGCTTGGTTTGTTGTTTTCTTTTCTGTCTGTCTCTTGAGACAGGATGTCACTGCAGTCCAGGCTGGCCTGGAACTCCAGAGACTCCAGTTTGGGGGATTAAAGGTGTGTGCCTGGCTCTCCTTGGCTTTTATCGGGCTCACATCCTGGGCTGCGTCTTCATAGTGGGTAACAGTTTGCTGGTGGCTGCTCATTTCTGCTACCACCTGAGGCTTTTGTACCTGGGTATTTTTGTCCATTGTTGAACCAGGTGGAGTTTGCATGGTTGACTATCACTTGTACAGTGTAACTATCAGATATATTACCTAAAAACTCAGTACTTGTGTCTGAAGGAACCCACATCTCTTTGTACAAATAGTTTTAAGATAATTTCTGGGGCTTTTGCCATTTCTTAATAAACACTTTGAAGCAAGGTCTTTGTTCAGTTTTCCATCTGGGGACTGTCTGGAGCAGAATGCTCCGTCAGTTCTCTTCGTGGGGTGCAGCTAGGGGCTGTGCTTATGGAGAACAGTGCAACCAGAGTGGCACATCTAGAACTTTCTGCAGGTGATTTTTGAGTCACTGAGTTAAATGTTAAGTTCCCATGGTGGAGACATAGAATCTTAAGGCCATGCTCATATCCTTAATTACTTTTTTCTTTCACAGTGCTGTAGATGGAGTCCAGGGTCTAATATGTTAGCAAAGACGGAGCCCAGAGCCTCATATGTTAACAAAGGTGGTGCCCAGGGCCTCACACTTGTTAGCAAGTACTCAACCACCAAGCCTTGCACCAGCCCAAAGTCATGTTTATTTCTTGTGACTGATGGATACACAGCCCACCCAAAAGAGAAAAAGCCGTGAATCATTCCATTTGTTACTTTGAGTCATTAGCACAGTTGGGTCCTTGGTCACTTTCAGCCCTGGTAACATGTAGGAGCCAAGGTTATGGACTCCCAGCATGTAAATGAGAGCTACTTAGCTGGTTACTTGAACTCAGCTGAGGATGGGAATATTAAATCTGGACAGTTAGCAGGAGCTCCAGCATTGGGCCCCCACCCAACACACTTTTCATTTTGTTTTGTTTTGTTATTTGAGGCAGGGTCTCATGGTTAGCCATGGCTGACCTGGAACTCAATTATGTAGACCAGGCTGGCCTCGGGCTGAGAGAGATCCATATGCCTCTGCCTCCTAGTGCTGAGAAAAAAGGGATGCACCCCACATCCAGCCCCCAACACTGTAAAAAGCAGGGATGTCACAGAAATTTTTTTGGTGTTCTCTGTGACCATATCTGTACTCTGAAAGCAGGCAGAACTTAGGGCTAATTGCTGCCTTGCTTTTGAAGGCATTTTCTGCATCTGAGCACATGGGTCATCAGTGGGGGCTTGCCCAGTGTATGTGAGGCCCTTGGTCCCATCCTCCATGCTGTAAAAGCTAGTAATAAAATGAAATTAGTTAATATGTTTTACCTCTGTGAAGGAACTTATCACCCATCCTAATGTAGTTACCCATCATTGATTCAGTGTTCTGGGAAGATGGCATCTACTAGTGGCATTGTAGATTCGTTCATCTGCTTCTGTGCACATGCTGATAGCATGTGTTTCGTATTTGGACGTGCCACAGGCCTGTACTTGCCCTTGTATTCTGTCTCCCAGAGTGGCATACCCTTCATTCTCCTGGCTGGTAACTGGCTGTGTTCTCATTTGTGGGTGGGGAAAAGCCTTCTTTGCAGCTCCATTTCTTCCTTACTCTTAATGTGAGATAGTGCCTTGGCTACAATGCTGAGCTGTACCCAGCTGTTCTATGGTCCCCTTTGGGGATGGTGTCAAAGCTGCATGAGGTGTGCGATTTCTCCTGACATTACTGCATAGGCCCCAACCATCCCACCATGTGAGAGCTGGTAGTGCATTTCACAGGCACGTTTGTGCCATTGAAACCCATTCACTCATCACCCTCCCTTCAGCAGTTGTAAACAATAGATAGTACTCAGCCCTTCCATCAATGGTAGCGTAAGCTTCCTTTCTGAGACCAAGCTCCATCTCTCATCCCTTTGTCTTTTAGACACAACCCACTCCTCACCCAGGGCTAGTCCAACAGTCTTCTGCCTCAGTGCATCACACTCCTCTCCATCCTGAACCCCAGCAGCTGCACTGGGGTGTGCATCTTGGGGCTGGCAGCACCCAGGCGTCCTCAGCAGATGCTGCTCTGACTGCATCTGTGCTTAACCTCCCTGAGCGCCAGGCCTGGCTTCCCTAGGAAGGCCTGTGCCCAGAAGCTCTGAAGAAGTGGTCCCAGGTAAGAAGATGGCCCACCACTTCTTCAAGTTGTAACTACTGCTTACTATTTTTTTAATCTTTATGTCTTCATTTCCTGAGAATCTTGCTATGTGGCCAGGCTGTTCAGGAACTCTTGTCCTAGGTGCTGGAAGCCTTATTAGAATGTGTTCCTTTAGATTATTCGTGTCATTTCTTCAGCCATTGTCTGCTTTCACAGATGCCCCAGCTTTGAATGACTTGGTCATGGGAGGAATAACAGTCCCTTCCCCCACCATGAGTGCTGCTGTAAGAAACCATCTGCTGGCCATGATAGCACACACATTTAATCGCAGCAGTCAGGGAGGCAGAGGCAGGCTGATGTATGAGCCTGAGGTCAGCCTTGTCTACATAGTGAGTTCCAATCTAGTCAGGGCTGCACAGCAAGACCCCTGTCTCCTCGGGGAAAAAAAAAAAAAGGATTCTAGTTCAGTAGCCCTGTTTCTTGGAGGATTGTGTCTCTCTTAAGCAGAACAGACCCTTGATTCTCAACCCAACGTTCTGCTTGTAGGGGTCACCCCGCCCCTCGGTCCATTTCCACTATGGAAAAGCACTCTTCAAAAGTAAATGTTTTTTTTTTTCCTGCTGCTTTGAATACACTTGCCAGTTTCTAGAAATAAGCACCTTTTTATAAAAATGCAAAATGCCCTGCATGCTTTAGCAACTCCCACTACACCAGGGTCACCCCAGACCTTACTTCCTGCCTGGGCAGAAACGGCCCACTTCTTTCTTGACATAGAACTATGGGGGCTGGGGGCCAATGGTACTGCCCCCCCCATCATTCCACTTTCTGCCCCTGTGAATGTGGTGGCTCCAGGGGCTTTGTATGAATGGGATCACACAGCATTTATATCTGTCACTGACCTCTTATTTCTACTTAACTTCACATCCTCAAGTCTCCTCTTTTTTTCTATTTATTTCTTTTTATTTTTTAAAACAATCTTTTCTCATTTTATATATCGATCCCAGTTCCCTTTCCGTCCCCTCTTCCTGCTCCCCCCACCTTCTATCTATCCCACCATCCACTCTTCAGAGAGAGTAAGGCTTCTCATAGGGAGTCAACAAAGTCTGGCACATCACTTTGAGGCAGGTCCAAGGCCCCTCCCCCTTTTATTGGGGCCGAGCAAGCTATCCCTCCAAAGAGAATGGGCTCTAAAAAGCCATTCAAACACTAGGGATAAATCCTGGTCCCACTGCCAGTGACCCCACAGACTACCCCGTCCACACAGCTGTCACCTACATGCAGAGGGCCTAGTTTGGCCCTATGCTGGTTCTCCCGCTGTCAGTCTGGAGTCAGTGAGCTCTCACCAGCTCAGGTCATCTGTTTCTGTGGGACCATCATAATCTTGACCCTTTTGCTTATATGATTACTCCTCCCTCTCTTTGACTGGACTCTGGGAGCTTGGCCCAGTGCTAGCTGTGGATCTCTGCGTCTGCTTCCATCAGTTGCTATATGAAGTTTCTATGATGACAATTAAGGTAGTCATAAATCTGACTCCCGGAGAAAACCAGTTCAGGTACCTTCTCCACTATTCAAGTCTCCTCTTTTCACAACAGAATTTCCTTCCTCTTCAAGGTTGGATATTATTCCACCATGTGGGTGGATAGATTCCACTATTTGCTCATTTCCCTCAATGATTTTATTAGAGTTGTTTTAGATTTATTGCCACACTGCAAAGCTGTGGTGCAGTTTCCATGTGTGCCATACCTGGTTTCTATTGCATCTCAGCAAATAAGCCAGCGTCTAGGGTTGTTTTTCTAAAATGTCCACTTGTGGAACTACTCTTGAGGTATATTCTGTCCTGGCTCACACTGCGTCAAGTGCAAGTCTGATTTAAGTGTAGGTCAGAAGTAACTCAGCGCCTGTTCTTTCTTCACAACCCTAGGATGATCCTTTCAAAAACAAAGCCTTACTGTTTAGCAACAACTCCCAAGAACTGCATCCAGACCCCTTCCAGGCGGAGGACCCCTTCAAATCCGACCCATTTAAAGGAGCTGACCCCTTCAAAGGTACGCCCAGCCTGTGAAAAGGACTGTTTTTTCTCTTCTTTTTTAAATGCTTTCTTACGTGTATAGGGTTTTCACCTGCATGTGTGTGCAGTGCCACTAGAGGGCACAAGAGGACGTCAGAGCCACCATGTGGGCACTGGGACTTGAACCTGGGCCCTCAGCAGGATCAACTGACACTCTTAACTGTTAAGCCACAGATTTTGTTTTTTGTTTGTTTTTGGAGACAGGGTTTCTCCATGTAGCTGTGGCTGTCCTAGAACTCGCTCTGTAGACCAGGCTGGCCTCGAACTCACAAAGATCCTCCTGCCTCTGCTTTGCTTGTGTTGTTAATGAATTGGGTTGGCACAAATAAATAACCAAGCCAGCTCAATAGGAACGGGTATTTTTAATGACTGAAAAGGGGGAAACTCACGCTACAAGGGTGGGAGTTCTGGAGGTCCAAAGACACTGCACAGAGAGAGAGAGAGCACACCTGTGTTCTCTCCGTTTATCTAACTGGGGGTTCAGGTAGCCACACTCCAACTGGATGTGATTGGCTGATAATTTCCCCCATCATCTCCCCCTTTTGTCTAAATAAGATCGATCCAAACCCAACATAGCTATATACAGTAGGAACAGATATCAAATATAAAATTACAAACAATACATAATATTAAGCAAGGAATGCATAACAAAAGTTTTATTAAACATTTTATTTTAAGGAGTCTAACTATTGTATTGAAATTAAGCTTGGCTAAATTGTGAGGAAGGTAACTATAATTATTTAATCTTTAACTCCATCAAAGATCTGAGAAGGGAAACAGTATTACCTGAGTGGACAGGAAGTGTAATTGGGAAACTTCCAAAATGTGCAACAAATGATAGAGACAATTGACTACCTGGGCAATCACCCAAAGTCTCATTTGCAATGTTGAAGCAACCAACTTTGGCTAAGGCCTAAAGTAACTGACATACCATTTTTAAAGGCAAGAAATTTTTTAAAACGATCTTACCCTGTCTTGGCAGGATATGACAGTTTTGTTTTATTTATTTATTCTCTATCTCTGTCAGTGGTTGAGGTATGAGTATTTTTTTGCCCAAAGGCCAGTTCTGCCAAGAAGAAAGGCTCCAGGTGGAGTGTCTCTGGTGTTCAACATTCTCTCGGGAATAGATTGGTGTTGCCAGGAGTGATTGTTACGAAACTACGAAACTCCAAATTAAATTAAAGGCCATTTTTTATAGCTTCTTGAAGAGGTTGAAGATTATCTATCTATATTGAATATAATCTTTATGTATTTAAAGAACCTGATTAGTCTAATTATAAATATAACAAACATAGATGATTATTGATCTATAATTTTTAATACCTATCTAACTTAAAGACTAAGACAATAAACAACTGTGCAATAAATGAGGACAATGACTTTTAAATATAAACAATGTATAAGTATCTTAATCAGGTAGTAATGTACATTGCAGTATGGTAAATATATATATCAATATCAATACATAAACAATGTTTTAAACAGAGGTAGAAGCATACATGTATATAATATT
This sequence comes from Ondatra zibethicus, assembly GCA_004026605.1. Lineage (NCBI taxonomy): Eukaryota > Metazoa > Chordata > Mammalia > Rodentia > Cricetidae > Ondatra > Ondatra zibethicus. Next base: position 17,783 of record PVIU01013746.1, on the reverse strand, counting down.
TAATATAATTTTGTATCAATACATAAAAATCTATACCAGTATAATTGTCTAAAAACAATAACTCATAAATACAATCTATTATCCCATCATCCAAGTATCCCTCTTTTTTTTTTAAAATAAGATCCCCGAGCCTATAAAATTTCTCCCCCATCCCTCAACCAATTATAATCAACCCCTAAATGATGTCCCTAAGCCTGAGGGCAAACTTTGTTGGGAGAGGGGACACCCCAACTGGATGTGATTGGCTGATAATTTCCCCCATCATTGTGTTGTGATTAAAGAGGTGTGCCACCACTCCTGAGGAGCTTTCAGATTTTGATCTTAGGTATGAGGGACAGATCCAGCAGCTTTGGCATTGTCACAGGTCGTTATGACATGACCAGGACAACCACTGTGTCTCTATTCTCTGACTAAGCAAGATAGGAGGAGATACAGGGATCCAGAGTGGAGAAAGAAAAGTGAGTGTTTTCCCGCTTGAGACTGCCACTTTCACCCATGGCCTTTCTGTGGCAGGGCCAGGGTGCACAGGGTCCACTTTTTTCCCCTTAACACCAGGCAGGAGACATGACTCCACTGTCCTCCTCCACTCAGCTGACTGCTGCTCTCTTTGCTCCAGGTGACCCCTTCCAGAATGATCCCTTCGCAGAGCAGCAGACGGCAGCCACAGGTAAAGGCTGGCTTCCTTGTGTCCCTGACAATGCTCAGAGTCTCTCCAGACTCTGGGGACACGGTCACTTGTGCCATAGCTGCCTATGTTGGGTATGTTATGTAACTGTCACACATGGTGGGATTTCCCACCACTCACGCCAGGGACTGTGATGTCATAGCAAAAGACAGCCATCATATGTCATGTGTGCCTTGTTTTCTCCTGTGTTGGCATTGCCTAGTGTGACCAAAAGCCTGGATTCCATCTCCAGCCACAGAAACAAAAAAGATTTGGAATATTTGCATCCCAGCAGAGACTCCTATCTGTCACAGTCGCTCCCATCCTGTCCAAGGCCTGGTGCCATCAGTGTGCTTCCTGCCCCTGACGTCACTCACATTGGTTATTATTTTTAAATGCAGCTTTATTACAGAGCAGAATGTACACACCACAAATTTCTCCTTTTCAAAAGGTTTTATAAACTGGACATGGTAGCACACACCTTTAACCCCAGAACTCAGTAACTCAGTAGGCAGAGACAGGTGGATCTCTTGAGTTCAAAGCCAGCCTACATAACAAGATCCTGTCTCAAGAAACTTCTGACTGTTGTATGTGTGTGTGCCACATGTGGAGGTCGGGGCACAACTTGCAGGAGTCAGTTCTCTGCTTCCTCCATATGCATCATGCTTTTAGGTTTGGCACTAAATGCCCAGTAAAACTTTTGACAGATGTGTAAAACTGTGGAAGGCTGAAAGACAGTCCATCACCCAGAAGGGTTCTCACTTGTGGCCATTGTCCCCATCCTAACCCCGGAGCAACTGAGCACTTACAATTTGTGCCTCATTCTGAGCCTACTTTCCCTGGTGTTCACTCCTTACCTCTCCCTGGTGCCTACTCCTTATTACATCTTTCTAGTATCTTTGCTCACCAGTTGTGCCCTCTCTTTCAAGACCCATTTGGAGGGGACCCTTTCAAAGAAAGTGATCCATTCCATAGTTCAACCACTGATGACTTCTTCAAGAAACAGACAAAGAATGACCCATTTACCTCAGACCCCTTCACGAAGAACCCTTCCTTACCTCCAAAGGTGAGTAGAGTAGTCTCTGTGTGGGGCCCACTCAAGCAGGTCTGATTTGATAATGTGTTTGGATGGGGCTGTGGTGTTCAGGAGGCTGGCTGGCTTGACCAGGAGCTGGGATTACAAGGGTGGTCTCATTCCTGGTCAGTGAGGCGGCTCCCAACACTGTCTGTCATTGCCAAGTCCTGTCTTGTGAGCCAGTGTACTACAGTAGCAAGTCAGGGCCAGGGCGATTCCTCAAATAGCTCTTGTCCCTTCCTGTCCCTCTCCTCTGCTGTGGTCCTCTGCCTCCCACCTCCACTCCATCTCCCACAGCTGCAGTAAAATATCACGAGTAGCTGGACACTTGTTATCCTGTCTGCTCAGGAGGATGAAGGGAGAAGACTTGAGTTCAGGAGTCCCATGGCATCCTGGGTAACATGTATTTATATGAATTTGTGTGTACCACATGTGTGCAGGTGCCCTGGAGGGCTGAAGAAAACATCATATCCCCTAGAGCAGGAGTTCAGTCTTCTTGCTGTGAGTTACCTGACATGGATGTTGGGAACCAGACTTAACAAGAGCACCAAGTGCTATTAACCACTGAGGAGTCCATAGCCCCTATTTCGTATGTGTGTACACTTGTCAGTGCCACAACATATGTTGATGTCAAGATAACAAATTGATGTCTTTTTCCACCAAGTAGGTTGCTGGGATCAGACTTAGATTGTCAGGCTTGACAGCAAGCACCTTTACTTGATGAACTGTCTCATCGGCTGTGCTCTGAGATCTAGGTGGTACAAATCACTGAGTTAGATAACTTCTAAGTTATCACCCTCTTGGGTGTTGGCCTGTTTTCTGTTACTCTGACAAAATCCCTGAGGCTGACACTTAATAAAGCAAAGAGGTTTATTTTGGTTCAGAGTTCTGGAGTAGTTGTAGGGGCAACATAGCAGCAGCCAGAGAAGGAAAACAGCCCTGCCCAGAAGGAGCATTTCTGTGGAAGTAAGGAACCAAAAGGCTGAGAGGCTCCAAACTTCTTACTTTTCCCTCCATGTAACTCTCAGAGGACCTAACTGCCCCTGCCAGACCTGACGTCATGATACAAGTGACCTCATGTGGCTGGACATATAGCCAGGGCACAAGGGCACTCAGAATGTTGTGCCAGTTTTCCTTCCAGCTGTTTATAGAATATAAGAAACAACAGAATCCCAGGCCATCCTGGCCATCATAGCAAGCAGTGAGACATTGTGAGACACTGTCTCAAAAACAAAAACAAAACCCCAACAGGGTAGGTGGTGGTGCTGCGATGACAGGGTCCTGGAGTGGTGGCTCAGCAGTCAAGAACACGACTGAAAACCTGAGGTGGGTGTGCAGACCCCAGCACCTGTGAAACAAGTCACCTGTGATCTTGGACATGTACAGCCTGCCCTGAGCTGGGTAGAGACAGGAAGATGGTTGGGACTTGATGGTCAGCCAACTCCAGGTTCAGTAAGAGACTCTGCCTAAAAGAAGTAAGGCAGAGGGCACCTCTGGCCTTTGCATGCACACACTCACACCCACACACATGCAGACAAACCTCACACACTTAGAAACAAATGGATTTCATGTTGAGACTGGGGTCCCATCCCCAATATAGCTCATTATGTATGTACAATTTTACATGTTCTAGAATCCGGTCCCTTTGCCCAACATGTTGGAGAGTGAAGCACAACCTATAATTGTTTTTCTGTTGAGATTTTTTAAAGAAAAGATTTTAAGAAGTTTTAATTTTAGTTATATAGGTGTTTTGCCTTCATGTCTAACTGTGTACCACATGAGTGCCTGGTGGCTATGGAGTCCAGAAGAGGGCATCAGATCCTTGCACCTTGAGATACATATAGGTGCTTGGAGCCCAGCTCTGGAACACTGGAAGGACAGCCAGTGCTTGAAACCACTGAGCCACCTCTACAGCTCTGAACTTTTTTTTTTTTAAATGAGACAGGTATTCTCTGGCCTGGGACTCAGAAATCTGCCTTTCTCTCCTCCACAGTGCTGGCAGCATTTGTTATTTTTGCTTTGATCCTTTATATATGGATCTCTCTCTGTCTTCTATTTCTCTTTTCCTTTTGAGGCATAGTCTCTCTGGATAGTCCCAACTGGCCTCAAAAGTTGCAGCAATCCTCCTGTGTGTTGGGATGATAGGCACGAATTTAAAAGAGTTATCCACTCCATTTTATATATTCATTTATTTATTTATGGTTATTTATTTATTTATTTTGGCCTGGGACAGGGTTTCTCTTTGTAGCCTTGGCTGTCCTGAACTCACTCTGTAGACCAGGCCTGGCCTCAATCTCACAGAGATACGCCTGCCTCTGCCTCCCCACTCCTGGGATTAAAGTCATATGCAGTCAAGCCCTTTAAGTACTCATAGAATTGGCCAAGCATTTGTCATTTCTGATTCTCTTCCTTCCATTGAAAGACAGACTTCCCTCCCTTTATTGAGCCACACCCTCAGCCCTTCACTGGGGAATTCTAGGCAGAGGTTTCACCCCTGAGCCATGCCTCTAATCCTCACTGAGGGATTCTAGGCAGGGGCTCCACTTCTGCCAGATCTTAATGCCCTCTGTGTCTGTGGCTTTGGCTCACTTCTTAGGCCTCCAGTTCACTGGTAATTTGTGGGGACAGTAGCATTGGTTGCCCGCTGCAGGGTGAATGTTGAGGGTTACCCTCCACTACTCAGGTTTGTCTGAATCACCCCACCCTCCCTGAGGTGTGCTATTGCTTATGGCATTTGAAATTGTTGGAAAGTACAGGTATGAATGGGCAGATGACAGAGTAAATTCTTTCTCTCTTGTCCCTCAGCTCGACCCTTTTGAGTCCAGTGATCCTTTCTCTTCCTCCAGCATCTCCTCAAAAGGATCAGGTGAGACCTGAGGCTCTCCCCCTTCTCCCCACCACTTCACGCCTCAGTAATTTCCTCAGTCCCTAGATTTGTATAGCCTTAGGTAGAACATGAGGCCTAAGTGGATGCTCCCATTCCACACAGGCCTGTCTGTCCCAGCAGGAGCTAGCATCCTTCCAGACAGTCTATCTATTAATAACAGTGCTGGGGGCCATTTGCTCATTGTCCTTAATGGGAATAGTCCACAGTTTCCAAGCATGGTGGCACTCACCACAACCTAGAGGATCACTGGTTTTGAAACAGACCCAGGCATGATGGTTCACACCTTTAATAAGCCTACCACTCAAGAGTCAAGAGGCAGGGGGATCTCTATGAGTTTTAGACCAACCTGGGCTAGAGAGTGAGACCTTATCTGAAAAGCCGGGGATGGGGGATCTCTCCTAACTGGTGGCCCTACACTGTGGTGAGGAACAATCCTTTGATCACTGTGATCCATGAGCCTCACAGAAGCCATCTCCCAGAGACATTCATGGCTCCGAGTTTCCTACTCCTGGACCCTAGGATTACCCCTTGATGCTTAGGCGCATCTCCTCAGACCATAACCCCAACTGTGTTGGTGCTCCTCACAGATCCCTTTGGAACCCTAGACCCCTTTGGAAGCGGCTCCTTCAGCAGTGCCGAAGGCTTCGCTGACTTCAGCCAGATGTCCAAGGTAAGACTCCTCCCAGGAAGTCCCAGTCACAGCTTTTGTCTACCCACCTCTTGTGGGTGGGCAGATAGAACTGTTGCCACATATGTATGTGCTTGCACTTGTCACACTCTTTGAGTGCAGCTACACAGCAGAGAGCGGATGGGGCCTAGAAAATGCCCTGACTTACCTGTGTACATTTGGAGCTCCCATGGCCCAAGTCCCTCCTGGCGCAGTCATGCCATTGCCCATCTTTCTCTTAGATCTGATCAAACAAGGATCAGATCTCAGGACATGAACTGGCACCTCTGTGACACACTCAAGGTCAGGGAGTGGCCCAAGGCAGCACACTTGTCTGCCTGCCTAGGACCTAGGGAAGGAAGAGTTAGACACGGTGGTCCCAGGAGGCCAGCATGACAGGCCTCAGGTTTGAGGTGTCTGGAGAAAGTGGACCACACAAATGTCTGGAACCTCCAGAGACCAACTCATGAGGGTATTGAATGGTGTGGGCAAGCTCACAGCAGAGGTGAACAAATATGCACGTGAAGACAGCTCGTACTGTTCAAGGACAGAAGCCACAGCCCTGTCCTGAACAGGGGCCCTGTAAAGCTTCCCTGTCTGCTCTGGCTCTGTGATGCACAGTGGCTGGTGTCACTCATTGAAGGGACATGGAGTTTAAGAGCTCAACATCTTGAGCTCAGCAAGCAGTCAGCCCAGGTAGAGCAGCTCAAGGCCTAGGTGGGTGCACATCTTCCTCCAGCACTTGGTAGTGGGCTCAGGTGACTTGGAGGCTAGCCTGGGCTACCAGGAGCTAGACCTGCCTGAGAAGAAAGCAGCAGAGCTCATCCTTATGAAGAACTTGCTAACCTGGAGTTGTGGTCTTAGCGAGACAGACTAAGTCACCAGTCCCATCCCAGCATGCCAGTGCACGTATGTTGGTATCATCTTTGGTAATGAATTAAAAAGTCGAACCAGCTGTAGCAGCAAACCGTGGAAGGCTGAGGCAGCCAGCCTGGGCTGTGCAGGGAAGCACTGCCTCCAAACAGTTAAGAACAGTAGTGCTACAGGTATGCTCTCCTGTCCTCCCCTGGCAGGGCATCAGATCTATCCTTGGGCCGTGTGCTGTGCCTTGCAAATGTTTCTCATGAAGCTCAGTTTCCCTAGCAGAATCCATCCTTCTATTGGGGCCAGGTGGTGGTGAGAGCAGCAGTCCTGTCTCCTGTTGGTTCCGTCCACCTGAAGGAGGCGCTAGGAGGGCATTCTTAGGGCGCGGGTATCCCTTGGTATCCATAAAGATGTATTGCATGATGTCCAGGGGATATTAAAATCCTCACTAACATCCCTCCTGTGATTTAACTCAGTGCCACAGACCACAGACTGCAAGTCTGGGCAGCTTCGAGTGTCCATGGTTCCATTGCAGTTAGAAGGAACGCTGCCTGTGTGCACTCACTGTCTTTTCTGTCTTCAGTGTGAGGGTGGTGGAATCCCCAGGAGATGGAGGCCAGCCACATGTGGTAGCCTGCACCCAGACATGGGGTCCCTGCCCTCCCCCACCATGCCTTCTTTTCACTCTGTCCCAACTGCTCAGTCATTCTCAGGTGCCAAAGGCTGGCAGCTACAGCAACATGCAATGTGACATGCTGCTTCCAAAACACACTTGACATGCTGCAAGTTTTGAGCACAGTGACAGACCTACACAGCAGCACAGGGAGGCCTGGCTTCCAGCACACTCAGGAACCCCATACATGCAGGTCCAGGAGCAGCCAGTACCTAGCTAGGCAGCACCTGACTTTGGAGAAGCAGAGGCAGCCCTGGGAGCTCAGCTCCTACAGTCAGGGCCACATGGGGGCAGCAGCTTATAAGGGCTGGTGATCAGGAGCTATGGACTCCTTTCTGAGGAGCCAACTATTCTAGGCTTGGAACCTGTTCTCTGCTCATTGTCAGCCCCAGGGAAGGCCTAAGCAAGTATACAAGGTATCTGCAGTTGTAGGTTGCTGATGGGAAGGGCATTTTCTCCACTGCACTGTGGCTAGCCACTGGCTGGTTGCCCATGCTCATGTAAGCAGCCCTAATTAAGCTCAGAGTCACAGAAACCAAACACGTGGAAGTAGGAGTTTGTGGGGTTGGAAAGGAATGACAGGACTATGGGAATACATCACACACGTGTGAAAATGTTAGCAAGTTCTAAGTGTTCAGTGAGAGGTCATGACCATCTGTGTGGCTAGGGGGTCAGGGCCTGAGCTTCTCTCCACCTGGGATGCTAGCGCCCACCCCTATCTAGTCCTTCTGTGTCTCTCTGCCCAGTTACTGTCCAGTTGCATAGGTCCCCTTCTCCTGATGAATCCCCCAGATAAGCCTCTGTCTCCCCCTGCCCCCCACAACTGGGATAGGAAAGCCAGGCCCACTTCCTGTTCTCGGCACCAGGCCAGGACACAGTTGGCTGGGACTGTGGAAAATCCTGTCCCGTACACTGTTTACACCATCCTGGGGCTCTTTGACTTCATGACACTTGTAAAGCCCGTGCCCGCCCCACCCCCACCCCCACTGATTTTCCTCTCTGGTTACCTTGCTAGTTTTCAAGAACAACACCGGGTATAAATAAGTCTGGAGGGAAATGAAAGTAGAGTGGTGAGGGCTTTTTTCTTTTAGCTTTCTTTTTTCTTTTTTTTAACCATCACCACTACCAGCCTTCTGCACCTGATCAGGGTGGGGCTGCAATGTGTGCCCTTCTTTGCTCCTCAAGTTAAGAGTGTCCTACCTCAGCACAGCTGTGCTGAGGAAAGTGACAGCAGGCACCTCAGGGGGCCCTTCAGGCAGTGGAGGGCTCTGTCTTAGGGGTTCTACTGCTGCAATGAAAGTCTATGACCAAAGCAACCTGTGCGGGGCGGGGGGCGGGGGTTATTTGGCTTACACTTCCACATCACTGTTCATCATCAAAGGAAGTCAGGACAGGAACTCACAGAGGACAGAAACCTGGAGGCAGAAGCTGTGGAGATGCCACTTACTGGCTTGTTTCCCCTGACTTGCTCAGCCTGCTTTCTTATAGAACCCAGGACCACCAGGGATGGCCCCACCCATGAGTTGGGCCCTCCCCATCACTCATGCCCACAGGTTGGCCTACAGTCAGATCTTACAGAGGCATTTTCTCAACTGAGGCTCCCTCCTCTCAGATGACTCCAGCTTGTGTCAAGTTTACATAAAACTAGCCAGTACAGGTTCCCAGAGGAATATTCTAGACAGTTGTTGAGCTTTGGTGACATTTGCTTGCTTTAAAAATGAGTTCCCCCGACTGCAGGTGCGGTCAGTGGCACGAGCCTGCAGAGCATGATCAGGGCCCTGGGTTCATCCCAGCACTCCAGCCGAAAAGGAAATCAAAGTAAGTAAGTTCTCTAAAGTGTGTTCATAGAGCACTTCACGATGTAAATAAGGCTAACTTCTTTCACCTCCTCTCCACCCGCACCCAGAAGAAAAGCCACCTGTGAAGTAGCGGGGTGGATGACAGCCCATTTTCAGTGACTTTTCAACCTTGTCGTGGTTTTTTTTTTCTTTCTTTTTTTTTTTTTTTTTAAATCTTTGCAGTGGTGCTGATGAACATAGGGTCCCCTGCATGCCAGGCAGGAGATTCACCCCTGAGCCATGCCCCCAGTCCTTTTTGACTGTTCCTCAAAACTGCTTTCCAGAAGGTCTGAGCAGTCTACATTAACACAATTCCGAGGCCGTTGCAGTGGTCAGCTCATGCCTGCCTCTGAATTCTTGATGTCATTGGAAGCATACCTTGTTTCTCCCCAGTTCCCAGCCTTCACAGGAAGCTCTTTAAAAATACAGCCTGCCTTGAATCTACTGCCCAACTAGGAGAGAGCCAGATCCCAAAGGAAACATAGTGGTAAACCTAAAATCATCAAAACTAGGGATACAAGCTGACCTGATGAAAGACACCTTTAATCCCAGCTCTTGGGAAACAGAGATAGGTGGAGCTTTGTGAGTTCAAGGCTAGCCTGATCTTCATAGTGAGTTCAGGTCAGCAAGGGCTATATAATACAGTGAAGACATTTCCTCAAAAAAGAAAGAGAAGGAAGGAAGAAAAGAATAGAATAAAACCGGTACTGGGAAATTCCCTGGGCATTGTGGCACTAGATAAGATAGAACACTATGAGGGGAGCCAGGCTGACACAGTTAAGCCCCAGGGAGAGGTGACACATCTGTTTGGTCTGAGACATAGCTAGCCAGAGGGTCAGACAGCATTGTGTCACCAGGTGTCAGAAAGTAGAACTGCTCAGGCCCCCGTCCTCCTGCCTGGGACTCAGGGCTTTCCAAGTCAGGAGACCAGGGAACCGTGTCCACACTGCATCCTCTCTCTGCTTCTGTATTTCAGGCCCCAGAACCAGGACTGTATCACACAGTTACACCTTCAGCTAACAAGTGACTTCTCTTTGGGAGGAGTGTTGCATGTTTTGTGGCACCCATGTGGAACTCAAGGATAACTTGCTTGAGTCAGTGTTTTTTTTCCACCATTGAACCTGAGGATCAAACTCAGGTCAACAGGCTTACTTGCAAGTACATTGAGCCTCTTGCCAGCATCAAAAGATACTGAGAGGCACACACCTTTTCTGTTATCCTGTGTCTTGTCTGGAGGCTAGAGAAGCATGCATATAAGGGTAGACCCTATCTCAAAAAACAACCACTAGCCTGTAGATGGCCCTAGTCTACATCCTCCTGCTCCCCAGAGGCAGGAGGAGTTGAGGGTCTGTGAAGACCATCTTGGGAGCCCTTCCCCAGTGGATGCCTGAACCTTGTATTCACTTTCCTCTGCACCTGCAGTTCTGACACAATATGACTTTTAAACAAGGCACAACTGGCAAATGAACAGTTACAGTACACTGCAATAAGTTATTTGAGATTCAGGAGCTGTTTTTCTGGAACTTTCCTTCTCCATACTCTCAGTATGATGGTGTGACAAGGTGGGGGTCGCTCTATTCATTGTGGAATCTCTGCTGATGTATCAGTGTGTGGCAGACATTTTTCCTAACTCTCCTTTCCAGGACATGCTTGACAATGAGTCCGGTTGTCTCTGTCATGTCACAGATGGGAAATCAAGGCAGAGAGCTGGGCTGGGATTTCAGCCCAGGTTGGGAAACCCAACTCACCTTGTACCATAGACACATGCCATAGATGCTGCAGCACTGGCTTTTCCCGGGGGTACTAGGAAGCTCAGGTACTTCCCGTTGGCTGTGTCTCCAGCCCTAGAACACTGTTTTCTTTTGGAGGAACTGCCTTCTCCCTGTGTCTGCTCCTGGCGATTTCTCCCCTGAAGCCATGTGTGTCTCCTTCAGCCTGAGAATGGGGAGTTCTCGATGTCTGCCCTTCAGACAGTGCCATGGAGTTAGTCCAAGTCTGGGTAGTAGACAACCTGTACTAGCCCTGGCTCAGCACTGACATGCGGTACAGTCTGGGCAAGCCTTCCTGTGCCTCAGTTTGCCTGTGTGTGATGGCAGTAGGGTTCCTTACTCACAAGCCCTTAGGAAGAGGGTGAGAGCAGCAGGACAGCCATCTCCTTCCTGCCGGGGAGCCAGAGGCACTGAGTGCCTGGGGAAGGAGCTGTAGCTTCTGCAGTCCCTGCCGTTCCCCTGCTGCAAAGAACTTGTGACTAGAGCCGAGAGTCTTCCCTGTGACTGGATGAGTCACTCTCCCCTCTCCAGGAGTGTGATGGGTGCATTGTCTGAGTGCTGCCTTGGGTTCTGGGTGCTTTGGTGACTCTGTCCTTGGCCTGCCCTGTGGGGAGGAAATAGAAAGCACCAACCCTCCTCTCACTCTCTGGGCTCCTTTGAGGAGTTTCATGTCATTTTCTCACGTCTGCCCAGTGCTGTAGATGCACTGTGGTGGCAGCCGTGCCATCACGCCTGGCTTGGTTCTTCTGGTTTTTGTCAATAGTGAATTTATTTGACCTGGACTTTACTATTTTATATGTTAGGGAAAAATGTGTTCTTGTTTACTTTATTTAACATTTTGTTCTTTTTGAGAAAGGGTCTGTATTAGTTAGAGTTCCTTTTTTTTTTTTTTTTTTTTTTGGTTTTTTGAGCTAGGGTTTCCCTGTGTAACAGTCCTAGCTCTTGTAGACCAGGCTGGCCTCAAACTCACAGGGATTCACCTCCCTCTGCCTCCCGAGTGCTGGGATTAAAGGCGTGCGCCACCGTCTGGCTTAGTTAGAGTTCCTATTGCTGTGATGAAACATCGTGACCAAAGCAGCTTAAACAGGAAAGGGTTTATTTCACTTACACTTCCTCATCAAAGGAAGTCAGGACAGGAATTCAAATGGGCAGGAACCTGAGGCTGGAGCTGATGCAGAGGCCATGGAGGGGAGCTGCTTACTGGCTTGCTCCCCATGACTTGTTCAGTCTTGTAGAACCCAGGACCATCAGACCAGAGATGGAACCACCCACAATGGGCTGAACCCTACCCCATCAACCACTAATTAACAAAATGCCCTACATGTTTGCCTGCAGCCTAATTTTATGGGGACATTTTTCTTTATCTTTTTTTTTTTTTTTTAAAAAATTTCAAGACAAGGTCTCTCCTTATAGCTCTGGCTGTCCTGGAACTCACTCTGTAGACCAGGCTGGCCTCTAATTCAGAGATCTGCTAGCCTTTGCCTCTCAAGTGCTGGGATTAAAGGCATGCGCCACCACCACCCAGCTAGAGGCATTTTCTTAATTATAACTCCCTCTTCTCAGATGATGTTAGCTTATGTCAAGTTGACATTGAATTGTCCATGACAGGGTCTCACCCTGTAGCACCCTGAGTGGCCTCAAACTCAGAGAACTGTCTGTGCTGGGGTTAAAGATATGTGGCACTGTATCCAGCCAGAAATTTCACTTAAAGAATTAGTTTATGTGTACGGTATTTTGTTTGTCTTGTGCAACATAGCTCTGTTAGACTCCTGGAGCTGCAGTTACAGATGGTTGTGAGTTGCCATGTGGATGCTGGGAACCAAACCCAGGACCTCACAAGAGCAGCCGGTGCTCTTCATCACCCGTTATCCAAGCATTTCACTTTATTTTTTTCCACTATATTTTATTTGTGTAAGTGTGCCAAATGGCCCAAGGTGCACAAGTGTTACAGGAGTTTCTGTTTCCACCATGCAGGTCCAGGGATCAAACTCAGGTTAGCAGGCTTCACAGCAATCCCTCTTAGCATTACCATTTCTCTTCCCTATTTGCTTGCTCTCCACCAGGTGTGATAGTACCTGCCTGTGCTCCTAGCACCCAAGAGACTGAGGCAGGAGGATCAGGAAACCCAGGGCCATCTGACAAAAGAAAACAGTGTTTCTTACCCACCCCTTCTGATACCACAGAGATCGTTCTCCCACATGGGAGGCTCCAGCCCTTTCCTGCGAGTATCTCAAATGATCTGACCACTGTGGTTTGTCCACCTGTCTGTGGGAGGGTGTCTCCCCCATAGGTAAGAGGCACTGTATCCCTATGATGCTGACACACAGGCATCTGCCAGCCACAGACACTGACCCTGAACTGGGAAGGATGCCATGAGTGGTGGGAGCCCCCTTTACCAGCAGGGGGAGGCCCAGGCCCACCACTGAAACAGTGCCAAGACAGAGTGATTATTGACAGACAGGGCTCAGACCAGAGTGGGGTTCATCTGCTAAACTTCCCCTGGGGTCTCTAGTACTTGGCCAAGTTCCCAGGGGGCCTCATAGAGCTTCACAGTCCATTGTATCTCCTCATCATCATTTATGCCCTGGCAATGCTTAAGTGTGCACGGGCAGCCCGTTTGTGGCGGTTCTCCAGCTGCTCCTGTCCTGGGCAGTCCTGGATGCTTGTGTTAGTGTCACACCCAGGTCCCGCAGTCTTCCTCTATGCTGTCTGTCCAGCGTTTTTTGGGCCTTCCTCTTCACCTTATCCCATGCACTGTCATACCTAGCTGTATTTATTTGTTTGTTTTTTGAGGAGATGGGCTCAAATGAGGCCAAGACCTGGCACCTGTACGCCCTGAAGAGCGCTTAGAGTGTGCTTGGTACACCAGCCCCATGTGCAGTCTGTCTTCTGTTTACCACCCCTCCCTCCTCCTCCTTTCTCCACCCATCCATCCACCAGACTACCCCCCATCAGTCCACTATGTATCTATCTGCTGTCCATCTGCTCGTTATCCCATCCATCTGTCCTGCTCTTCTCATGTTGCTGTCCTAAAATATCCTGCTCCATCACTGTGGGGAAGTCAGAGTGTGGCTTGAAGCAGCCAGTCACACCCACAGTCCAGAGCAGGGGATAAATGCGTGGATGTTTGTATTTAGCTCTGTATCTCTGCTTATAGAGTCTATGGTGCCGCCCACAGTGGGCAGGTCTTCCCACCTCAGTTCATGTAATCAGAATGGTCCCTTCTCCCATGCCTACAGGCCAACCTTATCTAGACTTGGAGCCCTCATTGTTGAGAATTGCTTCCCTGGTGATTGTGGATTATGTCAGGTTGAGGATTTAAACTAACCATTATACTATCCATCCACCTACACACCCATGCATCTACTCACCCATTTACCCACATCAGTCTATCCATTCATCCATCTACCCTCACCCACGCCTCACCCATGCCATGCCCCATCCATGCTCACCCACAGGTCCCATCTACCCTTACCCACATGTCTGTCTGTCCATTCACCACTCCACACATTCATCCACTCCCTCATCCATCTATTCGTAACTGTCTTCTTTATTTTTTTATTTTTTATTTATTTATTTATTTTTTTTTTGGTTTTTCGAGACAGGGTTTCTCTGTAGCTTTTGGTGCCTGTCCTGGAACTAGCTCTTGTAGACCAGGCTGGCCTTGAACTCACAGAGATCCGCCTGCCTCTGCCTCCCGAGTGCTGGGATTAAAGGCGTGCGGCATTCGTAACTGTCTTATTTCAAACGGGAATTGGAGCTAATTTAATTGAGACTTAAGCCTTGGATAGGGAAACAAGCTGAAGTAGAAGTAGCTGCCACGAGTAGGTAGAACTAATGGAGGTAGTGTGGTTGTGCCAGCAGATGAAGGGGGCAGGCATTGGAGCAGACACTCCAGCCTGAATCACTCAGCGGGCTGCAGCATACAGGCCTCTGGGGGCATAGAGAGGGTCTGTCCCAGCATCAGGCCAGCAGAGGCTGAGGCCATACACATCTCTGAAAATGAACTGAAATCCCAGGAACCCATGTGTAGTGTTGAGCTGAGAAAGATCCCATAATGGAGCAAGAGAGACCATTGGGGGATAGGGTTACCCTCTGCTGTTTGTATTGGTGGCTTCCCTTTCATACAGAGGGCCTGGCTTTTGAGGGTGGAGGAAAGTGGGGTCTTGAGAGGACCCTGGTCTTGCCAGGGCTCTTGGTGCGGGAGTATTTGCCCGGTGCCTTCTTTTTAATGTCTGTTTTTGCCTCTTTCGTGTCCTCTCTTACAGCCCCCACCTTCTGGCCCCTTCTCCTCCTCCTTGGGAGGCACAGGATTCTCAGATGACCCCTTTAAAAGTAAACAGGACACTCCCGCTCTGCCTCCGAAGAAGCCCGCTCCTCCACGGCCCAAACCGCCCAGCGGTCAGTACGCTTCCTCCTCTCGCGGCACCCGCCGGTGGGGACAGGGCGGCGGGCACAGGGCCCCTCCATTGAGCAGCCCAGAGTAGAGTAGGCCCCAGGGTAGGAGAGTTCCCCCTCTGCCCCATTACCTCCCTGTTGCCCTGCTCGGCTTGAGCTGTGTGTGCTGTGCTATTTCCCTGTCCCAAGGTCCAGGCTGTGATAGTATCCACAGGAAGGTCCTCCTCCCTCCCAAGGTGCCTGCATCAGTGTACCTCTATCTGCACTATCCCTTAGTGTCCAGTGCCCTCCTGGCCTCATGCCGTTCCCACGGTGGCTGCAGGAGGGACTCAGGGTACCCCTTGTTCCTGAGTGTTGGGGTAGGGTGGTAGTTTTGGCCCATCTGGTCAGGAGAAGGCTGCCAGAGGAGCTTCCTGCCTTCTTCCCTATAACCTCACTGTCCTGAACCCTGCTCTCCAGAGAGGGCCACTGTGCCCTCCCCTCGCATATCCTGAGTACTCGTGACTCCCATGTGAAGAGTTGAGGACAGAGCTCAATGGCTTTGCATGCCTGAAGTCCTGGCTTCGATGTCTGATACTGAAAAAGAGGAAACATTTCTGAGTGACTCGCATATGCAATGTCTTCTTTCCAGTCCCTAATAAGAGCAGGTGGCCACAGGGCCACAACTGTCTCTACAGGCTCCCGTCCATCATCCATCCCACTCTGCTATCCAGGCTATCCTTGGCAGCAGGACACCTTCACAGACCACCTACAGAAGATAGAGAGAGGGTTATCCTGAAGAGGCTGCCCTCCCCTCCTGTCACCAGTGCCCCTCAGGGACAGGTTGGCAGGCTGTATGATGAAAGCAGACTCTGTGAAAGGGTGGGAAAGGGGCAAGAGTCTGAAAGGCACCTGTAAAAGACACTGGCCTGGAAATACAGGGGAGCCCTTCCACTGTGGGCAGCACCCTGCACTCCATCACCTTGGATGTAGCATGTAAACACATGTGCACACCTGCACATACATGCCCCTCATTCACAGGCAGTGTGTGTGCGAGGTCATACACATATGTGCCCACATGCATATTCCATCACTCAAGGCTCACATGCACTTTGAAAGCAAAGGCTTGAATGTGGGTGTACCTATGTACGTTTTGTGTATGCACTCATGGTGTCAGATGTTCAAGTGTCAAGTGAGCATTCATTCCTACAGCGTGCCCACTGCCTATGTCAGATGTGCCACAGGCATTCACTTGCACACTTGTAAACACTACACTCACTCCTGCATCATGTGTATCCACAGACATGCTCTCATGGACACAAACAGTGCTGACACTGTCCCACATGGCCTCCCATGTCCTTGTGTGTCCTCTCCTCACGCTGAATTTAGAGAGCAGGCAGCTTGTGAAGTGCTGAGTGTTCAGTGGTCCTGGTACCTGGCATTGCAGTTGAGTCTTCTCAAGAATTGGTCCAGGATTGGAACCTCAGGGCCCTCAGCCACCTGGTTGAGGCTCTGAACCTGGTGCTTTTTCGATGATGCAGACCTGGGTTCTGTCACAGCCAATGTGCCTTGGGTGTGTATGTGTGTTCTTGCTGTCTGACCTTGGGAGGCCTGATGCATCCCTTATCTTTTCTGATGCTAGTGAGACCCTGAGATAGACAGGGCAGGCAACACAATGTTTACTTACCACAGAGAAAGGGAACAAGAGGGCATGGGGGCCACCCAGAGTCACAGGGGAAGATGGCATCTGCACCTGGACTTGGTCCCCACCTCCCTTCCATCACTTGTCTCTTGTTACTTGCCATTTGCTCTTACATCAGCAATCAGGAGAACCCAGCCAGGAGGGTCCCAGCATCCTGAAAATTGGGGCTCTCTCGTGCACTGTAATCCTGAGCAGCTGCAGAGTACCTGTGGGGGCCTAAGCGTTTTTCATTTCACTCTACCCAGAAGCGTCAGCTGGACAGAAAGGCGTGGCCGTGTACACACTGCTGGGTGGTAGGTACAGATGTGTGTGGGGTGCATGTAAGCCCAGCATCCTATGCTGTGGTTGTGTCAATCTCATGCTAGTCTCTAACCATGCAGATACCCCCATGGTACCAGTGCACAGCTCAGGACCCTCCCCCGCCTTAGCTGACTTGTTAATTAGCCCAGTTTGATGGGAAAGCATTGGCATCAAGTGCCTGGTTCATGCATGGATTTGGAGCCCAATCTTGCACTTTTTCTTCCTGTGTCCATCCATACCACACATGCCACAGCTACTCTCACAGGTGGATGGGGCAACAGTACACACTGACCAACTCCCACGGCTGGACTTGCTCAGGAGCCAGAGCATTTTCTGTCTTCTGACCACTTAAGAAGGGACATAGCCAAGCTGAAGTGGGGCCTTCATTTATTTTATGTGTGAGACAGGATCTCTGTCATAACCTGGAACTCGACAATTCTCCTGCCTCAGGCTTGATACCTCATCATGCCCTGATTTTGGATGGTGCTTTTCTGCCCACCCTTTTTCCATTGAGGAAAACCACGTGACCAGTGTACAGCAATAACAGCCCTCAGTTTCTGGCTATGACAAACAAAGCTGCTATGAACATAGTTGAGCACATGTCCTTGTGGCACGATTGAGCATCCTTTGGATATATACCCAAAAGTGGTATTGCTGAGTCTTGAGGAAGGTTGTTTCCTAATTTTCTGGGAAATCACCACACTGACATCCATAGGGGTTGTATCAGCTTGCATTCCCACCAGCAATGCAGAAGTGTTCCCTTTTCCTCACAACCTCTCCAGCATAAGTTGTCATCAGTGTTTTTGATCTTGGCCATTCTTACAGGTGTAAGATGGAATCTCAGAGTTGTTTTGATTTGCATTTCTCTGATGACTAAGGATGTTGAACATTTCCTTAAGTGTCTTTCTGCCATTTTAGATTCCTCTGTTGAGAGTTCTCTGTTTAGGTCTGTGCTCCATTTTTTTAT
>PVIU01013745.1:0-54681 GCA_004026605.1 Ondatra zibethicus | reverse complement strand
GGGATAGAGGTGGGGTAGGGGGGCGGGGGAGAGGAGAGGGGGAAGGAGAAGGGAGAAGGACAGGGGAGAGCTTGGGGGAGTGGGAGTGTGGAGATGGAGGAAAGGTGGATATTGGAGAAGGTATTAAGATATCTACATCATTGGAGTCATTTTAGGACTGGCAAGATACTTGGCTCTAGAGGAGATCCCAGGTGTCCACAGGGATGTCCCCAGCTAGGCCCTTGGGCAGCAGAGGAGAGGGAGCCAGAACTAGCATTGTCCCATAGTCACACTGATGAATATCCTGATCACATCCATAGAATTTTTTTCCGATGGATGGAGATAGAGACAGAGACCCACACGCACACCAGAGCAATGGATTGAGCTCCCCAGGTCTAGTCGAAGAACAGAAGGTGGGAGAAGATGAGCAAGGAAGTCAGGACCATGAGGGGTTGCTCCACCCACTGAGACAGTGTGCCTGATCTAATGGGAGCTCACCAAATCCAGCTGGGCCGGGACTGAATGAGCCTATGATCAAGCTGGACTCTCTAAATGTGGCTGCCAATGAGGGCAGAATGAGAAGCCATCAACAATGACACTAAGACCTATCTCCTCTGCATGTATTATCTTTTTGAGAACCTAGTCGATTTGGATGCACAACTTCCTAGGATGGGATAGAGGGGGGAAGGCCTTGGACTTCCCACAGCACTGGGCACCATGCCCTCTTTTAAGGAAGCAGCAGGAGGGGCAGGGGAGTGGGAGGGGACTGGGAGAAGGGGAGGAAATGTAATTCTTTTTTTGAATGGAAAAATAAAAGAATATGGGGAAAAAAGAAAACATAGTCAAAATTGTCTATCTCAAATGGGGTTAATTTCCAGATTATAAAAATAATTATAAAACTCAATAATAAATAATTAATAAATGGGGACTATTAATATAGGATAGTTGTTAAAGGAGTTCCAGCACCCTCTCCTCTGCTGCCCGAATACCTAGCTGGGGACATCCCCGTGGACACCTGGGATCCCCTCCAGGGCCAAGTATCTTGACAACCCTAAAACGACTCCCTTAATGTAGATATCTTATTCCCTTCTCCAATGTCCACCCTTCCTCCATCTTCACACTCCCACTCCCCCAAGCTCTCCCCAGTCCTTCTCCCTTTTCCTTCCCCCTCTCCCCTTCTCCTACACACCTACTCCCCACTTCTATCCCCGACCTCGGGCTTCCAACTTTTGCCTGATGATCTTGTTTGTTTCCAACTTCCAGGAGGATCTGTATATGATTTCTTTGTGTTCACCTTGCTATTCAGCTTCTCTGGGCTTGTTAGCTAAGTGCTTAGTGTCCTTTATTTTATGGCTAGGGTCCACTAATGAGTGAGTACATACCATAATCATCTTTCTGGGTTTGGGTTACCTCACTCAGGATAGCGTTTTCTATTTCCTTCCATTTGCATGCAAAATTCAAGATGTCATTGTTTTTTACCGTTGAGTCTAAAGTTCTGATCCCCAAAATATACAAAGAACTCAAGAAACTAGACGTTAAAATTCTAAACACCCCAATTAAAAAATGGGGTAAGGATCTGAATAGAGAATTCTCAAGAGAATAAGTTCAAATGGTCAAAAGATACTTAAGGTCATGTTCAACTTCCTTAGCTATCAGGGAAATGCAAATCAAAACAACTTTGTGATACCATCTTACACCTGTCAGAATGTCCAAAATAAAAACACCAAGGATAGCCTATGCTGGAGAGAATGTGGAGTAAGGGGAACTCTCATCCATTGCTGGTGGGAATGCAAACTTGTGCAATCTCTTTGGAAGTCAGTGTGGCGGTTTCTCAGGAAATTGGGAATCAACCTACCTCAGGATCCAGCAATACCACTCTTGGGAATATACCCAAGAGAAGTCCAATCATGCTACAAAAGCATTTGTGCAACTATGTTCATAGCAGCATTGTTTGTAATAGCCAGAACCTGAAAACAACCTAGGTGCCCCACAATGGAAGAATGGATCAAGAAAGTGTGGATTATATACTCATTAGATTTTCAAAATTTTTACCACAAAAAAATAGTGCTTGAGAAGACAGGCATTCCTAACCAGACTTATACATTTATAATAAACAATATGTACAGAAACTTTGCTTGGTACTTCATTAAGATGTATGACTTTTGTATTTTCATTTACCCATTAAGAAGTAAATTAAAATTCTAAGATACAGAAACTAGCCTGCTCCCCAAGGTTGATTAATTGCTTTTTACCTAAGAAGACTGGATGGTGATCTTCAGATAAACTCTGGGGGAACTCCCCAGAGCTTTCTGGGTATCTATATTTCTCTCTACGTCCCCATGCTCTAGCCTCTGAAATCCTAATATGGCACACTAGGAGAAGCATAGCATTGGCATTAGATTCTTTCTATTTTCTGAATGGCAGTCATTGTTAATATATTCATTTACTGCTAACATTTGCAGTTTTTCTAATTACCCTGAAGATAGGTTATGGGTATTCAAGCAAACTGAAGTAAAATAGTCAAAGAAAAAAATCTCATTGACTGATTGTATTTGGAAAGTTCTTCACAGGTTTTCTCACAAACTTCTGTTTTTATATACAGATATAACCTGTGAACTATCAGAGAGAATTTATCTTATCTAGTTTTTCTGTATGTTTTTCTAATAAGCAGGTAAGTGACTCTTCCAAAGGAAGAGGAGTAATTCATGATGGATTCAGAGCTTGATCTGTGCATAAGTTCTGTCCTTCCCTCTTACTTTAGATGAATTGGAAACTGATCACTTTCTAAGAGCAAGGTCCTGGAAAACATTTTTTGAAATATCTCATAATGAGTTTTTAAACTTTTAGAATGAGTATTCCCTGTAAAATATTCCTCTACTTAAAACTGGATACCTACATTTCATAAATATACTATTGTGAAGTATATTTCCCATAATGTAAGTGGGATGTTTATACCAACTACAAGTTTATTGAGAACAGATATTTAAAAACCATTTTGAGAGTTAAAACAGTTTAAAGGCTGTTTTTCTAAAACTAGTTTTGAAATTCTGAGACTAGGTGTAGATGTAAATATATTAAAGGAGATTTAATGATTCATATACTAAATTATTTTAATCAGAAAGAATATAAAATGCAATTTGGTTGTTGTAACTTTATCTTGTCCACTATAGGTTTGATTTACTTGGAGGTAAAAAAAAATCACAAAAGACACAAATCCAGAAGACAAATAGTCTTTCTGTACACTGATGAAGGGGTAGAAAGAAATTAATATTCACTTTACCACATTTTAACCTGTATGCTATGAGATCAGGATCACTGTTGAATGAAATCTGTAACTCTTTCACCTTGAATGTTTCTCATACTTCTTAAAAAAATGCGATTAGTATGTGACTTCATAAATCATGTTTTCCTACTAATTAGGTAAGAAATAATCCTTTCTGTTCTACTTTACACAGACACACACAAAAAAATCACTTCCTTTGTAGATAATATAGCATAATGATGAAAGGCATTATAAGATAAGATTGGGAACTAAAATGTTTTAAATATATACTTACACAAAAAAATGTAACCAAATGCTCAAGATAATGATAGTTGAAAACAATTATAGTGGATAACCTTCCAAATATTGCAAGCTAAACAAGCAAGTTTAAGAATCATTAGACTATAAGAACACTATATTTATGAGATAAACAAAGACCATAAACTAGGGACCTGGTTTCCAGGGTCTCTGTTCTTTCTGAGGGATATTCTCCAGAGAAAAGAAAAACCAAAAGTTAAGAAAGGAAGAATATTTTATCTACAATTATGGATTACAAAAATTAAAATTTGAAAACAATGATGCGTGTGAGAGTTTATGATTAGCATTGATATTCCTGAAGTAAAAATAACCCAAGAATCATGACAAAGCACAGACAATCATGTAGCCAAAATGCAGAAAACACAATCTGTAGAAAGAATTCTCAAGATTAAACTTATCCAGAAATAAAGCCCTGTATGCTATTGTTATATTTTAATTAGAACATAAAAATAATATTTACTTAACTATGCTTAACATCAATCATTTCTTGCATTTAATATACTCGTATATTTTCAAAATCATACCCCAAGTATTTTGCACTACTGACATCATTTTGTAGATGGCTATATGCTGTTTAGAACAGTTAAATGCTTTCTTGATAGTCAGTGGATGATTGCAATATTTATCTTTTCCAATAACTTGAGTTCTCTGTGTTTTAGTTCATGGTATTTCTTCATTTCTAATTGATTTGAGATTGAATGATCTTTCATCATACCTGTAAGCTCAACACAACTATTCTGTACATCATTAGCAATATTGATTCAAGATAAAGTCTTCCTTGAACTAATCATAACTTCTTGCTCCTGGGTATGTTCATATCTATATATGTTGTATAAAAAGCAGTAAAATGTGTGTGGAAAGAAGAATTAGAATGCAATTCAAGTCAAATACATTATTCAGAACCTTTAGTATTCAGAAGAATCATTTCACATTTGAGATTAATCACTTGTTTGATCTTTAATGAGACAGCTATATAGTGAACAAGATGAAATTACAACTGAGTGTGTTACTCAGTTGTCTATTATTAAAGATAGAAAAATAATTTTTCATTATAATTACTTAAATTAGTTTAGATTTGTAGCTTCCTATGGGCAAATAGTTTCCCTGAATTCAGGAGAAAATCTGGTACTTATGTTCTTTAAATATGAAGAAATTTTAAATCTCTTGTACCACACAATTTTCATGAATGTAAAAATTTATCAAAGACTTGCTACTGACCGAGAGAAGACTGTTCCTATAATACCTCTTGGCAGGGAAGCACAATTGTGTTAGTTCTACAGAGCCCAACAAAGGTTAACTGGTACAATAATAAATATATTATTATATAATGTATAATTATAATTAAAAATATTGTATATTTAGATATTATTTTACTAAAAATAAATCATTTTATAGAGTTATTAAACTGCCTACATATACCTAAAATATTTATATACATTTGATTTTTGGTAGAAAATCAATGAAATTTTACTGATTCCAATTCAGCATTACTCCATGATCACATATTTTTAAAAGAAAATCAATATTAATTTAGGGCTGGAAATATGGCTCAGTTCTTAGGGAAAAATACCTGTTCTTTCAAAGGTTCTGAGTTCAATTCCCAGCAACCATTTGTTGGCACATAACCATGAGTAATGTGAACAGATGTCATCTTCTCATATATATGAAGACATAACACTCACGTACATAAAACATATCCTTAAATAAATATTGGAAAGCAACTTAAGAAATGAACGTGTAGCGTTCCAGTGGTGTCTCAGCTGAGGGTGCTGATGACAACTATCATCTAGGACCAGATGCACCCATGGCAAGGCTTCAGATGTCACAGCTTCCAGCCTTCAAGCTGATGTCAGCTCAAGAGAGACAGTCAATCCTCATCCATCCTCAATGAAGCTTTAGGAACAAGTACAACTGTGCTCTTTATTTCAAAATACTGGCTTGTACAGTGATTTGTTACATGGTAATATATAACTTAAATAACTATTAATACAAAAAATCATAGATGAGTACCTACATATGTCAATGAAAATCTCCATGCCTATAGACTCATAATTTATAAATGTCGATTGATTAAATTGTTTAATAAATAAAAAAATGAAATAAATTCTATGTGTACGGTGCTTTGCCTACATGTATGTTTGTGTACAATATTTGACTCTTAATTACAGAGTCCAGAAGATGGTGTTAGATCCATTGGTCCTAGAGTTATAGACAGTTGTGAGCTGACATGTAGTTGCTGAGCCCTTCAGAATAGAAAGCCATTGCTTCTGACAACTGAATTATCTCTCCAACCCCTTATAGTTTTACTTGTTTAAGTCCTTCATTTTATTAACAGAGATCATTGATGGAAAACAGAACAGAAGTGACACAGTTCATATTTATGGGACTCACAAGTGACCCACATCTGCAGCTTCCCCTCTTCATCATTTTTCTCCTCATCTACACCATCACCCTGGTGGGGAACCTGGGGATGTTTCTGTTGATTCTTTTGGACTCTCGGCTTCACACCCCCATGTACATTTTTCTCTGCAACTTGTCCTTTGTGGACTTTTGTTACTCATCAACAGTCACGCCAAAGGTCATAGTTGGATTCCTTACAGGAGACAAGACCATGTCCTACAATGCCTGTGCCTCTCAGATGTTCTTTTTTGCACACTTTGCCATTGTGGAGAACTACCTTTTGGTCTCAATGGCATATGATCGCTATGTAGCAGTGTGTAAGCCCCTACACTATGCCACCACCATGACAACAAGTGTGTGTACATGTCTAGTCATTGGCTGTTATATCTGTGGTTTCCTGAATGCTTCCATCTATACTCTGGATGCATTAAGTCTCTCTTTCTGTGAGTCTAATGTGGTTCACCATTTTTTCTGTGATGTTCTAGCAGTCATGATTTTATCTTGCTCTGACCGACATGTCAATGAACTGGTTCTTATTTATGTGGCGAGCTTTAATATCTTTTTTGCTCTAATACTTATCTTAATATCCTACATGTTTATTTTTACCAACATTTTAAAGATGAACTCTGTTGCAGCATATCGCAAAGCTCTCTCCACATGTGCCTCCCATTTTACAGCTGTCTCCATTTTCTATGGGACAATCATCTTCATGTACTTGCAGCCAAGCTCCAGTCACTCCATGGACACTGACAAAATCGCATCTGTGTTCTACACCATGGTCATTCCTATGTTAAACCCTCTGGTATACAGCTTAAGGAATAAGGAGGTGAAGAGTGCATTCACAAAGATTGTATTAAAGTCAAGATAATGTTTACAGCTTTGACTATTAACTTTTTGGGTTACAGAGCATCTAGATTCATTCATTCCTTTCTTCTTAATTCTACACTGACTCACATTTTCCTACCCTACAAAGGCTTGAAGAACTTGAAGTGTCATCTTCACCTCAGCAATAGTAGGTTGTTTGTGAAAATATTAACATCTTTTTCAGAAGAGTAAAACCTAAATAAATTGTCTTTGATAACTTTAGGCCAGCTTGTGAAAAAACTAATTGACTATATTATGATATTCAATTACTTTTGCAATATTTTTCTGTTATATCAGCACAAATCACTGTAATTAGGTACATAAAAAACCCATTGAAGAAAAGACACAGTCATAGGTTTCTTTTCAAGATTATACAAATGCATGCCAGAAAAAAATCTACAATACAAATTAACATGAATTTGATGTCTGGTTTTTTGTTCATTTAATTGTGCTCAAACCATAGTGATGTCCTGGTGACTGTAGGAAACAATTAAATTTGTTTAATTACTAGAATATATAGTTGTATTTAGAAAGTGCTAAGCAATATAGCAAGTCTATATTCCCTTAGCAGACTGATATAGCAATTTTCAATATCCAAGCAATCAAAAACTTGAATATTGAAACATTTCTATTGTGTGACAAGTTGTATGAAAAGTTTTTACAAAGCAGAACATATTAAAAGAGATCTGTGAGACAAAGACAGCACTATAAATGGCCAATTTTATTTTCATCTTGGTAATTTTGTTGTCTTGTGACAGGATGAGGAAAAGAAAAGTTTGATTTGAAAGTAGACTTTCATGAAATGAAAATGTACCTATCAAGCAAGAATTTGAGGCAGACTGGGTCACAGCGAATTGTAGAAGCAGCCATCAGTGTGTTCGGGAGAAGCAAGAGCACACTGGAGAGAACAGAACCTCATTGATATAATGGCAGAAAAATAAAACAATATGAAGAGGGAAGGTTAAATCTCTTGGGCAGCTAGCAGCCTCCTTGCCAGTCTCCATGTAAATCAAATTAGCACAAAACCGTACCATTTTTCTATTCAAATATAATGTGAATGCTGACTTGGACAAGGTCAACAACCACATTTTATTGTCTTCTGTAGCATGTTGTTGGCTTCTCAATCTAATACCTTAACCTACTATGATTACACTGTTGAATTTTCAGTGGTCAGTGAAGGTGAGTCAGGACCAAAGAATATTAAATAGTGAATGGACCAAAACTGTCTCTGCATGCTATAGCTGATGATGATTATCTGCCAACAGCTTTCAGAATGCATCAAGATGAAGTTGCTGTCATCACCCCAGTTATCCCAACATATCTACTATAAGCAGGGATATTCTAATCTTTTACATAGCTATCAACCATTTCTCCATTCAGTTTTTTATCATTAATGAAATATATTAGAAGTATATACAGAAGGAAGTATGAGAATAATTTTCTTAGAGTTTGAGAGAAAACAAGAATACAAGCAACTCTCAAATACAGCAGATGATGTTATGAATGATAGTGAGAAAAGGGAGAAAATTATATTTTTGAGTTACATAAAAGAAAGCTGTTATGTTCAGCAATGGTGATCCTTAGGCTGCTGTTTGAAGGAAGAGTTTGAAGGACTTGGATAAAGTATGAGGAATTTCAGATTTTCTGAAAATTTATACTTAGGTAAATATTGAATATATAGATAAAGAAAAAGGGAAATGTATTTAGTGCCAAGACACAGTACTTATTTTAGAGTATACTCTACTATTAAAGGACAAAAGATTGTTCCAGGGACACATTATTAGAAACTGAAACAAAACTCTGTAACTGAAATGATGATGAATTCTAACAAACGCAGTCATATAATTATATGTCATTCTAGTTTCAATTTAATTAAAATTCTGTTTGGTCCCTGATACTTGGGAATCAGCATGGTTGAAATAGTCATGAACCCAAAGGAAAGACTGATATCTCATACCTGAGTAATATGAATAAATTATTCAATATATTATGCATCATTGTTTACACAAAAGGAGTAATCACAAAATTCTAATATTGTTGAGCATATAACATGGAGTGAACATCTAAATTGTTTGTGTAGAGCAGTCCTTGGAAAGGGAGCAATAGAAAAGGTGAACGTAGAGGAGAATTAGATCATCCACACATCATTTTTATCAAGTAACTAAATAGTTTCCATATCTGTTTATGGAGTAAAAAATTTCAAATTTAGGTAGGGGATTTATCAACAATCTTTAAATTCTAGAACATGTAACCTCTATAATTACTACATTGAATCTGATTTGGGGTAAGTTCCATTTTCTAAGCAATCTGAGAGCATGGATTTTTGCTCAACAAAGGAACATGACTGCAATTATGTTTTTCTATTTTAATTTAACTTCTTTATCATCATGTTTCTCTTTTCCCATAGCTTTGGACTGTTTCATGTTTGAAAAATGACACTGATAGAGAATAGGAGAGAAGAAATAGAGTTCCTTCTTCTGGAACTTACTGATGACCCAGGCCTACAGATTCCCCATATCATCACCCTACTCCTCACCTACATCATCACAATGGTGTGGAACCTGGAGATGACTGTCATAGCTATATTTTGGGGTGACATCTATTAGGGTTTATCCTGGAAGGTGTTCACACATTTCAAAGTAAAGTCCTGTGGATTAGAAAAATAGGAACAGAGATATGAAAGAAATGCAGACAGGATAGAACTGGGAGGGTTATCCCGTGAATGCTGAATATGCCCACATTTATTTTCCAAATGCTTATATACTCCAATTCAATAAAGAGTAAGAGCTGCACGTAGGCCCCTCTAACACTGCCACCCCATGATCAGACCCTGCAAGCTACAAGTCCTACTCTGTTCCCAAACTCTCCTGTCCCCCACTACCTCACTGGAATTCTGAAACACAGGCTGCAGCTACACAGAGAAGACCAAGACATGAGTGACTACACACTCAGTGGGGCACCCCACTCTCTAGGAATACTGAGGCAAAACCCAGGAACCCCCCACCTGCCTCACCTTCTCTAGCAAGTTAGCAGGGAAGCTTTTTACCAACAGACCCACCCTGTCGATCAGACCCTGAAATCTTCAAGACCAACTCTGCCTCCAAATACTCCTATCCCCAGTGACCTCAGAGGAACTCTGAAACAAAGACTATGACTAAACAGAGAGGACCAAAAAAGCAAATCAAGAGAGCATACCAAGAGAGTCAACCAAGAGAGCAGGCCGAGTGAGACCTCCGCAGCTCCCTGAGACACAGATAGTGACAGTACAGAGCAGACCAATAACATTCTCTGAAGACACAGACAGCAACTGCAAGGATTGGGCCAAAAGGCAAAAACAGTGCTGATACCAATTGGAGGAAGAGATGGGAAGGTGCCAATGCAAAAATTCATTCAATAACCTAAAAAGCAACTTGGTCACACCAGAACCCAGTGATCATACAGAAGAAAGACCTGATCATCTTAGCGCAGAAGAAGCAGAGGAACATGATTTTAAATGTAACTTCATGAGGGTGATGGAACACTTTAAAGAGGAAATGACGAATTTCCTTAAAGAAATGGAGGAAAAGACAAACAAAAAATGTAAGAAATCACTAAACCTCTTAAAGAAAACCAAGAAAAAAATCAATTAAGCAGGTTAAGCAAATAGTTCAAACAGTTCAAGACTTGACAACTGAAATGGAGGCAATAAAGAAAACACAAACTGAGTGAATTCTGGAAATGGAAAATCTGGGTAAACAAATGGGAACTACAGGGTCAAGCATAACCAACAGAACACAAGAGATAGAAGAGAGAATTTCAGGTATTGAAGATACTATAGAGGAAATAGATTGATTGATTAACAAAAACATTAAATCCAGAAAAACTGGGACACCATGAAAAGACCAAACCTAAGAATAATAGGGATAGAAGAATGAGAAGATATCTGATGGGGAAGCTCTGTTAACTAGTCACACCTAGTTAAGGTGTGGCTACCTGGAGCCCAGGGAAGAAAAACTGGGACTAACCACGTGTGCTCTCTCTCTCTGGATGACTCCCGCAGGATACAGAGGAACTCGGACTTCCCATTCTTGTGGCGTGAGTTTCCCCTTATAACAATTAAAAATATAATTGTTTATCTTTAAGCTGGCCTGGTAATTTTCCCAAATCGAGCTATATCTACACTTGGTGCCCAAAGTAGAATTCCCACACAGTGGCCCTGTTTGGCCACTAAAGGCTGATTTCGGGGTCTAGTTTTTCACTCAGGCAGGGTGGGGATGCAGGAGGCCTAGATGGAAAAGGCGGAGGAGCTCCACCCAGCCTAGCTAAATAGCAGCCCCCATGCACTATCCCAGGGCACTTCTGCAGCCACAGACCCCGTTACACCCAGCATGCACCCAGCCGCCACAGCCAGGATGGGAGACCTGTCTTGTGTGGCTATTGAACAGCCAAGGACCTTCAGCCAACTCCAAAGAAGGGAAATACACAAACACTACCACCAAAATACAATAGGAATTAACAATCACTGGTCATTAATATCTCTTAATATCAATGGACTCAATTCATGTATAAAAAGACACAGGCTAAGAGAATGGATATGAAAACAGGATCCATCCTTTTACTGTATAAAAGAAATACACCTCATCCTCAAAGACAGACATTACCTCAGAGTAAAGGGTTGGGAAAAGATTTTCCAATTAAATGAACCTAAGAAACAAATGGGTGTAACTATCCTAATATCTAACAAAATAGACTTCAAACTAAAATCACTCAGAAGAGATCGAGAAGGACACTTTATACTCATCACAGTAACAATCCATCAAGGTAAAGTCCCAATTCTGACCATCTATGCCCCATATACAATAGCACCCATATATGTAAAATAAACATTGATAAAGCTTAAATCACACATCAAACCCCACACACTAACAGTAGGAAACATCAACACTCTACTCTCCCCAATGGGTGGCTCAACTAGACTGAAACTTACCAGAGAAATAAGAGAACTAACAGAAGTTATGACTCAAAAGGACTTAACAGACATCTATAGAACATTACACCCAAACACACACACACACACACACACACACACACACAGACACACAAATACATTCTCTGCACCTCATGAAACCTTCTCTAAAACTGAACACATACTTGGTAACAAAGCAAACCTCAACAGATACAAAAAAAAATGTAATAACCCCTTGTATCTTATCGGATGACCATGGTATAAAATTAGAATTCAACAACACTAATGGCAGAAAGCATTCACGCTCATGTAAATTGAGCAGTTCTTAATTGAACCACCCCTGGGTCAAGGAAGAAAGAAAGAAAAAAAGAAAGAAAGAAAGAAAGAAAGAAAGAAAGAAAGAAATTGAAGTTTTCCTAGAATTCAACAAAAATGAAGGCAAAATGTACCCCAAACTATGGGACTTATGAAAGCAGTGCTAAAGGAAAGTTCTAATGCTGATGGCCTACAGAAAGAGGCAAAATCTCACACTAGTGACTTCACAGCACACCTGAAAGCTCTAGAACAAAAAGAAACCAGACTCATTCAGGTGGAGTGGAAGACAGGAAATAATGAAATTGATGGCTGAAATCAATAAAAAATAGAATCAAAGAAAGGAATACAAAGAATCAATGAAGAAAGAGCTAGTTCTTTGGGAAAATCAACAAGATAGATAAAACCCTCATCCAAACTCATCAAAATATATATAGAGAGCATCCAAATTAACAAAATCAGAAATGAAAATGGGAACATAACAATAGACACCAAGGAAATCCAGAAAATCATCAGCTCATATTATAAAAACCTGTACTTCACAAGACTGGAAAATATAAAGAAACAGACAATTGTTTGGATAGGTATCACATACCAAAATTAAATCAAGACCAGGATGTAGATGGACACTATGAAGTAGTCCTACATGAGCTCAGAATTGAGTATAATAAATTGTTCATTATTCAGTGGTAGACTTAAAGAACACAGTCCTCTGCATTAGCAGGAAACAGGAACTGAATCCAGCAGATGAGAGAGACAGAGCATGCAAATATTACAGCTGGATTTATAGTATAAGAGAACATGCCCAAGTAGGCTATTTTCTTAAAGGCATTGGTTGAAGAACTTCCCACAGCACCTCCTGCCTTTGTCTAAATAAGAGAGTTCTAAACCTTATACAAAACTATATATAATAAAAACAAATATGAAGTATAAAATTAGAATTATAACCATCATAAACAATATTAAGCAAGAAAAATAAGCTAAATGTTTCAATAATTATCCCATCCTAAGGAGTCTAAGTCTCTTATTAAAAATGGCTTGCCTAAGTCATGAGAGAAAAGTAACTATGACTATCTATTCTTCAACACCATCAAAGACCTAATAAGGAAAATAATATTACTTGAGTAAACAGGAAGTACAATCAAGCAACTTCCAAAATGTGCAGTAAGTGACAGAGATAACTGGCTACCTGGGCATTCACTCACAGTCTCATTTGCAATGTTGGAGCAACCAACATTGGCTAAGGCCTAGTTTAACTGACAGACCATTTCCAGAGGCAGGAAAAATTTCAAAACTGTCTTCCATCTTACCCCATCTTGGCAAGGTTTGGTAGTCATTTTGTTTTTGTTTTGTATCCTGCACTGTCCACACACCGTGCATTTTGCCAGTGGTCAAGGCATGGGCAATTCTTTGCCCAAGGCCAGTTTAGCCAAGAAGAAAACAAGCTCCATGTATAGTAGGGTGTTCATGGCCAGCATTTTCTCGGGAATAGATTGGTACTGCCAGGAGCAATCATGCCTCACATCAACAAAACCCTAAGTAATTTAAATACCATATTCTACAATTCTTTGAAGTAGTTGAAGATTACCTATCTATGCAGAATACAATCTCTATGTATCTAAAGAACCTGACTGGTCTAACTATAAGTATGTTATATAAACATGGATGAATATTGACCTATAATACTTAATACCTGTATAACTTAAGACTAAAACTTCATATTAGAATATTAAACAATCTTTAATCAGCAGTGCAGCAAATGAGGACAATGGCCTCAAAATGTAAACAATGAATAAGTATCTTGATTAGAGGTAGAAATACATAAAGCAATATAATAAATATATCCTAAAATTGTTTTAATATACAAAATATCTTAAACAGAGGTAGAAACATGCATGCATACAATATGATAAAATAACTTTGCATAGGTGTACAAATATTGTTAACAGAAATAGAAAAATATTAAAAACAACAAATATAATTTGAATTTGTATCAATATACAGGAATGCATACTAATATAAATTTTTTATAAATAATAGCTTACAAATTTCCACACTATTACTCACTATCATTATTAGTGTGAGTAACCACACACTAATCTCATTATCCCATTCAATTCCTTTTTTTTTCAAGTGAGATCCCTGAGCCTACAAAACTTCCACCCTTACCCCAAACCCTATACCAGTTATAATCAACCCATAACTGATGTTTCTAACCCTGAGGACAACCTTTTTTGGGAGAAGGGCCATCATCTCCTAAAATTACTTCCAGGTGTGATGCCCAGATGTTATGAGATCCTGTAAAACTAAAATGATGGTTATGTTTCAAGATTACTGTCTGGTATAATTGCAAATAGTCTCTGAGTAGTCAATAGGGTTTTTCTGAATTTCTTATTTGGAATTCTGGCCATAACATTGTAAGAAGTTGCACCATTTCAGCCAACCAAGTTGGAACTATCTTGAGCAGCTGGTACCTAAAACCAGTCTTATAGTAGCACTATCAGCATCATGACATCATAACAACCAAGTGGAGTTGGTATTGTGGGGTCCCATCTTCTACCTGGAAACTTCAAAGATTACTCCAGGAAAAATTTATTGTTTATTGTAGAAAACTTAAACATAATTTATATAACTTATATTCAATGAAAGATGTGACAGAGACAAAATAGTTATGGAGAAAAATAATTTTTTCCTAAAATCTTTCTTTTATTTGTCCCATACATGTAGACACCGACATGAAAGAAAATAAAAAAAGAGCTAGTTTCAGGACAAAGCCACAGAGAAACCCTGTTTCAAAAAACCAAAATAAATAAATTTGCTAGTTGCTGTAAAAAAAAAAGAAAAGAAAAGAAAGTCTGAATTTTTATTTTAACAACATGCTTGGATTTAGAGAAGGATATCCATTGTCCAATTCCAAAGCCAGCCAGCATTAAATTTTAAGTGATTCTATTATTCTACTGTATAATAAAGACAAATATTCAGAGATTTTACCCTACAGATGACCTGTCTTCATAAGCCATAATTCTCTTTGATCAGTAATCCTTTCTGGATAGTTATATTTTCTTCTTTAGGCATCTAAATTTCCAGGATCTCTTGACTATTTGAAGATGAGCATTTGTTGTAGGAGGTCACTTGTTTTTTTCCTGGCAGCCCAGCCTCCCAAAATAATCACACAGAACTATAATATTTAAATCACTGCTTGGCCAATCACTTAAGCATATTGCTAGCTAGATCTTTTATCTTTTATTAACCTATTTCTATTATTTTATATTTTACTATGAAGCTTGTGGCAAGGTTTTA
The DNA here is from genome assembly GCA_004026605.1 of Ondatra zibethicus. Taxonomy (NCBI): domain Eukaryota; kingdom Metazoa; phylum Chordata; class Mammalia; order Rodentia; family Cricetidae; genus Ondatra; species Ondatra zibethicus. The sequence goes on along the minus strand of PVIU01013745.1, from coordinate 39,301 downwards.
TAGAAAAAGCAAGTAGTACATATCTTTGTAATCTCCTTAGCTTTTTGCCATGAACCTTTGCTATTGATGTGAGGTTTTTATATGAAATTATAAGACCTTTAGCACATTTCCAATTAATAATCTATCAATTTCTGCATTACCTTGTGTTAGAAGACCTTTCCAACCTGTATGGGATTGGATGGTGTTATGCAAATGGGTTAAAGGCTATTCATGACTATATATTGAGCTTTAATAATGAGATCAATTCTATACTACCTGGTATAAATTCAGTGGTTTCAATATGCAGAACAACTCTTTCTGCCTATTGGAAATCAGTTTCTATGCTGAGAGGTTCTTTAAAGTCACTTAGTACCATGATAATAGCATATAACATTCCTTTGTGTACAGAATCATAAGGGTGCTTTTCCACCTTACTTAAATCTTCTGATTTGTAACCTACCTTTTATGATTTATTTGCAGCAGGATAAAATGTGCAGACCCCAGTTATTGGTGTGTCATGTACAATTCAGAAAAGAATCCAAGTAGTTTTCTTATAAGGTTAATTCTATCAATTTTGAGATAATTGCTATAATTCTCTCCTTAAAAATTAGCACAAGCTCTTTGACAGGGTTCAATGTCTTCCCATAATGTTTTTATTTCATCCATAGTAAAAGACACTATAATCTCTGCTGGGTCTATTCCTACTATTTGACAAAGTCTCAATTTTCCTTTTATAATTAATATAGAGATTTTCCACATAAGTTTTTAATTTTTTTTACATGGTTTATGCTGTAAAAAATTTATTCTAAGATAATACCTTCCCTTTGCATTAAAATTCCTGTAGGGGAAATTCCGGAAGACAATATGACTAGAATACAATTAAGATTTCAATCCAATATATCCAAATGTGTCTCCTGTAATTTCTCTTCAACAATACTTAATTCTTTCTTAGATTCAGCTGTTAATTCCCTGGTATTATTTAAGTTTTTGTCATCATCATAGGTTTTCTTTAAATAAATTATTAGATCTGTCATTTTCCCAACAACTGGTCATAGACTGGAAATGTCTCCTAACAATCTATGAAAGTCATTTAGAGTATGTAATTGGTCTCTCCTAATTTGGACCTTTGTATTCCAATTTTCTATAAATCTATTTTATAACCTAAGTAATTGACAGAATCTCCTCTCTGTATTTTTTCAGGACAATTGTAATTCCCATTTAGGTAAAACTTTCATTACTTTATAAAACATTCTTTCTAAGGTATCAGCATTTGAATCAGAGAGCAAAATGCCATCCATGTAATGGTAAAGTATAGATTTAGAAAATTGTATATGTATTATTTCCCATGGCTGACTTTCAAAGTATTGGTACAGGGTGAAACTATTGAGCATTCCGTGTGGGAAGATGGTCCACTGATATCTCCTAGTAGGCTGTGAATTATTATAAGTAGACACTGTGAAGGAAGAATTTTCTCTGTCCTTTTCTTGTAAGGGTATAGTGAAGAAACAATCTTTTAAATCAATAACTATAAGAAGCCAACCATTTGGTAATAAAGAAGGCAAAGGAATTCCAGATCGTAGAGGGACCATTGGTTGAATTACCTTGTTGACAGTTTTAGATTTGTCACCATTCTTCATTTTCCAGATTTTTTTTAACACTAGATAAAGGAGAAATCAAATGGCTGGTTGATTCTTCAATGTGGTGAGCATTTAGTTGCTTCTGTGCCAGCTGTGCTAAAGTGTGCAGTTTGTCTTCTGTTAAAGGCCACTGTTTAACCCATATTGGTTTCTCAGTTAACCATTTTAAAGGTAGGTCCTTTAATACCTCTGAAGGTTTGCTTGTTGCTTTGTGTTCTTGTATAGCCTAAATGGCTGTTGGCTTTTGTTTATAGTACCTTATAGTATCCTTACCAGAAACATGAGGTTTTGGGACTACAGGAATGTTAATCTGGGCATTCCATTGCTGGAGCATGTCACAACCCCATAAATTCACTGTGATATTAGTCACATATGGCCTTAGCCTTCCTTTCTGTCCTTCTGACCCTCTGCATTCACCTCACCTTGTGCTTTGTTTCACTTGAGATAGCTTTCCAATTCCTAGGAACTGAACATCTGCCTCTTGAAAGGCCAATTCAGATGTTAAGATTCTGGAGTAATAATAGTAACATCCACACCCATGTCCAGTAATCCCTCAATTACAATGTTTATACATACTCTTAGCTTTGATCTTTGGTCATTTATAGAAGTCTGTCAAATATATCTTTTCTATTTCCTACTGGAGATTTTCATTCATCCTCCATGTCTATTCCATCATCTGAGCAGTATAGATATTTACAGCAGGAAATGTATTTTTTTTTAATTTTCCTGGTGAGACATCTTCTTCACAGTGACTGGGAATGACTGGACCATGTTTGACATGGGGGTCTGCAAGAGACCCCCAAGGAGTTTCCTGATAACATGTGGGTTGCCTTGTCTGATTTTTGTTGATCTTCATTTATTGGTCCAATGTTGATCTTTTTAACATCTACACAGTCCAGAAGATTAAGACCTTCTATTTTGCTATTCCCAGAGGAGAAATGTTTCTAGGAATTCCTTGCCTATAATCCCTTCTCAGATGTCCCATTTTTACCACAATTAAAACATTTAGCATTTCAGTGTCTCCTCATACCATTGGAAATTTCTTCTCCGATGCAAGCTTTAGTATTATTGTCAAATGTCTCAGAGTCCCTTGTATGCAGGATCCAATCATCAATTGGTGCTGATCTGACCTATAAAGGCCCAAGTATCTTTTTCATTCTAAGCTGTTTTTTTTTTTAATCTGAAATTCAGTAAGTACTCATCTGGCTTCTGCTTCTGTTACTCCTATTTGTACAGCTTTAGTTAATCTTTGTAAAAAAGTCACTAAAGGTTTTTTTCTGGCCCTGTTTAACCCTGGTATATGATTCAATTCTTTTACCTAGTTCTTGGATCCTGACCCAACCTTTTAAGGCTGTTGTGTGGCATAGGGACAATGTGTGTTCATCATATAGAGCCATATCTTCTGGACCTGTGTAATAGCCCTCACCATGAATTTGATCTTGGAACACCTCAAACACTTTTGTTTTCCCATGTTCTTCTAAAATTTTTGCCTCTGCTCACTAGTAGCACTTCCATAGCAGCCATGGCCCATCTTTGGAGACTACTAAAACTAATTGAAGCCAATTGTGTGGGGTAGCCTTATTGTTTGAAGCCCACATTTTCAACATTTCCTTAACAAATGGTGATGTAAGTCATAAGATACTATTGATTTCTTAATTCCCTTTAGATCATTCATACCTACAGGTTGCCATTTACATTCTTCTAATTCTTTTGGGTATTTATTACTGGAAGACTTGTCAGAGAAGATTACAGGGTATGTAGCTAGAACTCCGGGTAAGTTGTCACTGATTCTGACAGGAACTGGCAAGGCTGAATCCTGTTCTTGTACCTTCTTTCGGTTCCAATAATTTCCTCAATTGTTTCCAATCTTTTTGGAAATGCCTTTTGTAAAGTCTGAATCTCCTGTCCTGCATATAATTCTTGTACCTTCATTGATTCATTTAGCCACAGATCTTTATGCTGCACATATGATTCCAAGGTATGAAATCTGTCCAGTAAAGATAATGTCTCATCCTTGAACATTATTTGGATGGCATGCATATTGCTTTCCTGGAGAGATAATCTATCTGGTAACCTATCATAGAATTTTAAGAGATTTTGATTGCTAAATTCAAAAGCACAAATTCTTTAAGATAATGTCTTAGTGCCCTTCAATATTTTTTGGATATTGTCTGTAAAATTAACATTACCCTTTCTAACAGTATTAATTTTTTCAACTAGCTGTTCATTATTAGTCTGTGAAGACTATATCATTTTTAAAAGTGTTCCATTCTTGGCTTTGTTATCAAACCATTTTCTTGACAATGTAAAATGAAAAACAAAATTAGTTCTCAAAATCAAATAAATGGATGTATAAGAAAAAATCACATAAGCCTTGCAGAATACCACTCATAACGTAAGCAAAATGATTATTAATTTCCTGAATAGTAATATTGTCTGTCAACATATAACTTTTAAATTTATTGTTTACTTACTAACTTCAATAGGAAATTACAATAAATTATTGTAGGTGTAATAATCGTTATTGGTCAGCAGGTGTCACAGTTGTAGTCAAGTGGCAGGAGACTTGACCCATGATGGAATGCGACCAGTGACAGAGAGAAGTGACCAGTCTGCGCATTGGTGCCTGCTTATATATTGACAATTATGCTTTGTTAGACAAATTATGATCAATTATCAAGAGCAATTAAAGTCATTCTGAACATGGAGAGTTTTTTGGTGGCCAGAATGTCAATGAACCCAAAGCTGATGTCAACAGTCCACCATGACTCTGTGGAGATTGTGGTGGGAAAAAACAGCATGATGCTACAGGGAAAGTTGGATTGACAATGGCAGATGGGCCATGGGCATAAAATGTACCAAAGTTGGCCAACCAAGGAGTCCATGGGGTGGGGATGATATATAAGCATGGACCTTTTAGTTTGGTCCCAGAAAGCATAGACTTGTTCCCACGATGGGTGGACAGATGAAGGTGAATGCAAAAAAACTAATCCCACACTAGCTCAGAATTAAGTATAATAAAGGGGTTCTTTATTTAGGGGTGACTCACAGATCACAGTCCTCTTTATGAACAAGGACCTATAACCGCATCTAACATCTAGGTGAAACAAAGTGGAAGAGAGAGAAAGTGAGCAGGCAGGCATGTACCTTTTTTTTATCCAAGGCCATGCCCAACCTGGTCCAGCCCCTCAAAGGTCATCGGCTACAGGAAATTCCCCATCAACCTTCTCTTTTACTTCATCTTATATAATCTATATTTCTTGACAATCTCTATACAGTAACATCTCTTTACATACAGTTTTTATCTCTCTTTACATAAATATATCTGTCCTCTGTCCGATCACACATTTCTACACACAGTTACATCTCTCTCCCCAGATAAATCTAATTTCTAAACAGTCACACATCTCTATATCTAACAAGGAAATGCAAATCAAAACTACTTTGGGATTCCATCTTATGCACATCAGAAGAACTAATATATGAACACAGGTGAGAGCTCATGTTATTGATGATGTGTTATAAGGGGAGCACTCATCTATTGATGGTGGGAGTGCAAACATACAGCTACTACCGAAATTAAAATGGAAGTCCTACAAAATTATGGGAATCAATATACTTAGAGATCCAGCTATATCAACCTTGAGTATATACCTAAACACATTAGGATACTTAATCCTAACACAAGTATACTTGCTCAGCTATGTTCATTGTTACTTAACTCATAATAGTCAGAAACAAGAAACAACAAAAGAATGAACTTTTAAAATGTAGTACATTTACACAATGGAGTACTAATCAGCTGTTAAAAATAATCACATCATGAAATTTGAAGTAAAATGGATGAACTAGAAAAAAATAATCCTAGCCGGGAGGTGTTGGCACATGCCTTTAATCCCAGCACTCAGGAGGCAGAGGCAGATGGATCTTTGTGAGTTCAAAACCAGCCTTGTCTACAGAGCTAGTTCCAGGACAGGCTCCAAAGCTACAGAGAAACCCTGTCTCAAAAAAAGCAAAAAAAAAAAAAAGAAGAAGAAGAAGAAGAAAAGAAAAAATCATCCTGATTGAAGTATTGAAGTAACCCATACCCAGAATGATAAATGTTATTTATTTGCTTATAGGTGGATATTAGCTGATAAGAAAATGATACCCAAGTTACAAAACATAGACCAAAGGGGTTATATATAGAAGAAGGTTCTTGGTTGGGGCTACATGTGTCTCCCTATCTCCCTGTGAGGGGGAAATAAAACACATTTTAAGTCTGGTCTGATGATTGATGGGAAAGAATCCTAGAGGATAATGTCAGGAAGTGGAGAGGAGCTATGGTAGAAGAAAGCATGCATGCAGAGAGAAAAAGTTGGAATTGAGGGACATTTGTTTCCTTTTTTAATTTTTTATAAAGAAAGCAAACTATCTTTTTCATTTTACATACCAATCCCACTTCCTACTCCCTCCACCTACTCTGCATCCACTCCTTAGAGAAGGCCCTCCCTACTATACCTAGGCTGAGAAAGGTATCCATCTAAAGAGAATAGGTTCAAAAATGCCAGTACATGATGTAGGGATAAATCCTGGTGCCACTGCCAGTGTCCCCTCAGTCTGCCCATAAAATTCCAAATTCCTAAAATTTATGAAGGCTTTCCTAATGAAGTCTCCTAATAATGGTGAAGATGGAATTCCAACTGTCCATCTCTTGTCATCAGATGAGGCTTCTAGTAGCAGGACTGGGTTACATTCACTTGAGTTGTTGACCAAGAGTATCACATGGAAATCCCTAAACAACCAGGCCATTTTTAAAGCAGTGAGTTGTTCTCTGCAATCTAACACAGAGCTCCATTGCTGAGAACAACACCCAAGTTACTCATTGAACACTGAGAATTCAACTTGGTACCTACATAGCTTTAATTCCTTTGTTCCAGTTTCTTCCATGCAAAATGTTATCCTACAGGCTACCAAAAAATAAAAGATGAAAACAATGAAACCACAAAACTTTTGGTGATAATCTGTCCTGCCTACAAAATATAGGGCAATGGCTGCACTAAACTTAAAGAAGTAGCTAAGCTCTGTCTGGTTTAAATTAAGCTCATAGGAATAATTTCTGGCCATCCTCTCAATGTGTAGGGCATATGCTCTTGTCGGTCACTGGGCATTTGATTTTACCTTCAGCTCTTTAGCTCTCCCAGGTCACAGAACACTAATTCCTCTTATGTGTCACAAGTGGATTTTGGTATAATGGTTTTACTGAGTCTCTATCTGAGAAGGAATCAAAGCTGACATTCAAAACAAAGAATACCATCTCATTCTAGAGAACAAGGAAAGTCATTAAAATTTGAACAAGGACTTTGGTTGCCACAGGGAGCAGTCAGGATTTTTGGTTGCTTTTGTCAGATAAAACACTCATAACTTGATAGTTGGGGCATGGTGTGCTGGCAAAAGGACATAATTCTGGCATTAAAAAATCTGAGGCAACTGGCCCAAGCATTGCCGACACAAGCATTGCAGACAGACATTTACATTTCCTCACCCTTTACTAAACTGTTAGGTTACATTCCTAAAGCTAGTCTCTAGGTACATTTCCATATTTGGCCCCGATTCATTCCTGAGACATAATATTAAGGTCCAGCAAACAAGCTTCTTTATTTGGCTACACTGACTAATGTGTCCAATCAGTACTTACCAACTTACCCTAGTATAGACTCCCCATTATTCTCCTTAAAAATTCACCCCTGTAGAAACACCTGCTGCTGCTTGTTATCTGCCTTTGCCTGATATAGAGGCAATTCTCCTCCACTTGGACCTCTTGGGAAATAAATCCCCTTTCTGCCTAGAATATGATGTCTTGATGTGTCCTGTACCACGTCCTAGGGAAGATACCCTGAACACATGATTCAATGACTCAGATAACGACTTGAATGGGTCTACAGGACCCTTGGACCAGGTCCTCCATGTCTTGCACACTTTAGTGCCCACTCACTTCACCCAACAGCAGCTAATTGGGGAGTTTTCCCTTACTAGCTATCTGAAACATTAGCTTAGACACACACTGTTGAGTGTCCAGTATCCCCTCTCTGTCTTGTGGGTTAGGGAAGAATGCACCCTACCATTGTCCTCCATGTTCATAATAAAGTCACTTAGAAGGTCAGTAGGCACATTCCATTCAATTGTTCTTGGTTTGCTGTTTTCCTTTTTCTCCTCATTGCCTCTCTGTTGGAATCTGGAGTCTGTTGCCTACTATCTAAAACTCCTGCCAGCAGGTTCAAGATTTCTCCTTGAACTACTGTAGCTCTCTCTTGGTGATAAATCTTGAGTGATGACTAATATATCACAGAGACCTCTTTATTGGCCATGCAAGAACCTACGAAATGCCCCTGGGTCTTGAACTTGGCTACCAGATACCATTAGCAAAGAAGAACAGAACTCTGCCTCACCCTGATCATTCATTCCATATATCACTTCCCTCAACCATAGGTAGAGTATATGACCACTCTTTCAGACCTCTTCAAATTCCAGCTTTAACTTGTTCCTTCAAAGACATCTCCTTCTCCCACTCCTTTTTCATCATACCCTCATGCCCTATTTCCTTACCAAAAAGAGATATCTTCTCCAAAATTATCATGAATTTTGTCTTCTACCCTGACAGCAGCTCCCAAGACACCCCTACATCTTTCCTCTTCCTTTATCAGCATCTATTTGTACACTCATTATTCAAAACTCCAAAGCCCTCTTACCCTCTACCTCCTTCTTTAGTCCATTGCATTGTATGGGATACCACTTCTTCTTCCCTTTTAACACATCATAAACTCCTTCCTATTACATTCAAAGGCCCCTCTGACTATATCTTGAAGCTACAGTTCCCCCTACCAGCCTCCGCAAATCCACTACTTACCTTTTATGCTAGCATTTTATATGACCTACCTCTTCACCCAACAATACTCCAATATTGGCAGAAAAAAAAACCTAAATGAATGTTCTGACTAGTCCAAGACCTATGCTCTGTTAGCACTGTTATTTTCCCTTTTTACTCTGTTGTCCCTAGTCCTTACATTATCTTATGCACTATATCAGAAAATGCTACTCAATTCTCAGTCCTAGACCTTAAACACATGTTTTTCTCAATTCCCCAAGATTCTCATTCTCAAGATCCTTTTGCCATCACTTGAACAGATCTCAGTTCTCAACAATCGTGTCAACTGACTTGTACTGTCCATCCCCAGGTATTCAAAACGGGCCCTGCATTTTTTATCAGGCACTCACTATGTACCTGTCCTGCCTTTCCTTTTTCCCTTCCACTTCTTTCTTCAAAATATAGATGACATTACACTGTACAGTCCTTTTTCTGATATTGAATTTGACACCAGCCAGTCTTCAATTTTCTCAGTTCCAGAGGATATTATGTCTCACCTTCTAAATCTCAACTCTCCTTTCCCAAAGTCACCTATCTTGGATTCACTATCTCACCCCAACCCATAAATACTTCACTTTATGTTGACTTTCCCATCTGTGTCCCTTAATTCTACCCTCAACAAAATCCAAAATGTTGTCCTTTTGGGGTAGGACTAATTTCTTCCACTCCTGGGTCATTGGATACTTACTTGTAATACATCCTCTATACTAAGTTGCTTGTAGATCTTCCAATGTGCCTCTTTCTCCCATTAACAATATTAAAAACTAAAAATGCTCTCCTTTAAGTCCCAGCCCAACACCTCCCTCATTGATTTAGACCTTTCCATCTTTACACTTCTAAAAAAAAAAGGTTATACCCTAGTGGTATTAGAGCATTTTCTATGACCACCCATTGACCCTATCACTTATCTCTCCAAAATTCTAGACAACAACATCTGCAGATGTTCTCCCTGTCTATGTGCTATAGTCACAGCCTCTCTGCTAATTTCAAATTAACTCTGAGATTCCCTCTTTTACAGTATACTCCCACCACCCTTTCTTATAACTCCTAACTTACAAAGGAATCTATTCATTTCCACCATCTCAGATTATATCCCCCTAAACTTCTCTTATCAAAACCTTATTACTCACATTTCTTACCTGCCCTCCATTCAATTTCTCCACACTTATTTCTTTACCCTAACATTTCACTGTTCTACTGGGCAAGAACCTACCCTTGCCTCAACTGCTTACAGTAAGTATGCTGTTTAATTCATAGAAACAGAATACAAAGTAAAGCAACTGTCAAAATTTGCCAAGACAGGGTAGGACAGTCTTTCACATTTTCCTTCTTCTGAATAGAGTCTGTCAGATATTCTATGCCTATAAGTCAAAGTTATATGCCCAAACACTTGGCTGACTGTCCAGTAAGTCAGTTCTTTCTGTCATTCTTTGCACATTTTGAAGTCTTTTGCCTGTACTTTCTGCTTACTCAGATAATATTATTTTCATTCTCAGGTCATTGATGGAGTTGAAATCTAGATAATTATAGTTATAGATTACTGTAGGAAATCCTACAGCCAGTAGCCTTTAAGTTACCTGCCCATTTGGGTGTGGCATCTTGTACTATAAATACTAATGTAAAGCGTGAGCTTTCTCTCTCTTCCAGCTGCTGGATTTGGTTCCTGATTCCAGTTTGTGCAGATGACTATAATCTATGGATCTACAACTAAATAAGTAACCCTTTATTATGCTCAAACATGAGTTAGTGTGAGATTTCTTTTTAGCTATTTTTATGGTACGAAGGGATTTTAAAGAAGTTCTTAATATAGTTACTAATTCACAATATGAAGAAAGAGCTGTTTTGCATGTTAAAATTGCTGAATTTATACACATGACACATAACTGACTTCATTATTCATACATGTTTAAGATATAATCAGGAATAGGCTTTGTCCCATATACATAACACACATCCAATCCCCTATGGGGCTGCCAGGTCATTTAGCACAAGGTAATGCAGAAATTGATTGTTTATTGATTGAAAGTGTGTTGAAGTCTGCAGAATTTCATAAGAAATAACATGTCAAAAGCAGAGGTTTAAAGAAAGTTTTCTATTACATGGCTACAAGCTAAGGAGATTATAAATAAATTTTCTACTTGATCTTTGTATAACCAAACACCACTACCTGTGGTGAGTAGCCAAAAAGGTACTCAAAGGAATGAAATCTGGCAATTGGATGTGTTCCACTGTGCAAAATTTGGAAAATTAAAATATGTACACCACACCATTGTCACTCATTCAGGTTTTCAATGGGCAACTGCTTTGAGCTCAGAAAATGCTTATTCAGTAATCACACATTTATTAGAAGTTATGGACATCATGGGTGTACCTGCACAAATAAAGAGAGATAATGGTCCAGCATATGTCTCTAAGAAAATGAAACAGTTTTTTTCCTTATAATATAAAGTATATTTCAGTTGTACCAAACAACCCTACATGTAAGGCAGTTATAGAAATATCAAATCAAACTATAAATAATGTTAAATAAACAGAAAGAGATGGAAAATATCCCCAGAAATAGATTACATAATGCTTTAGTAACATTGAATTTTCTCAATGCTAATGAGAAAGGAACAACAACAGTAGCAGAGAGACATTGGATAATAGAAAAGTCTTCTGAATTAAATCAGCCAGTGTATTTCAAGGATGTATTGACCTCACAATGGAAACCAGGAGATGTGATACATTGGAAAAGGTGTTTTACTCTTGTTTCAACAGGAGAAGAAAAGTTATGTATACCATTAAAATTAATAAAGATTCAGTTTGAAAAAGAGAACTCTCTTGAGAAAGAGAAATGATGGCTCATCCACAGAGGTGACAACCAAATAGGTGGTAAGGTAACCTCATAAATGTTGGGGCAGGGTTCAGTCCTTGTCTTTGCAGGAAAATTCTCATCTTCAAAAAGTAAAGAGACCCTGGACATTTAGATGTCTAAAGAGGAAAAGATAATTATCCAGACTGGATCACCAAGAAAAGAGAATTATGACTTATGAGGACAGGTCATCTGAGGGTAAGGATCTCTAAACATAAACTAAAATAATAGTCATGACTTACTCAAAAATCAAAGCTGGCTTTGGAATTGTACAAAAGCTTTGTCCTTTTCTAAATCCAAGCTTGTTGTTAAAAGAAAAATTCAGAGTTTCTATCTCATGTCAGGGGCCATCTGTAATGGGACAGTAAAAAGAAAAAAATAGAAAAAATTTACTTTTCTTCATACATATTTTTGTCTCTATCATAGATTTTATTGAATATATGTCTATGTAAATAATTTTTATGTTTTTCACAATGAACAATAAAATTTCCTGCAGTAATCTTTGAAGTTTCCAAGAAGAAGATGGGCCCCATAACAATTACTCGATCTGGTTCATATTATGTCATGATGCTGATAGCACTGCTCTAAGACCTGCTTTGGGTTCCAGCCGCTCAAGATGGTTCCAACTTGGTTAGTTGAAATGGTCTTGCCAGAACTCCAAATAGGAATCTCAAAAATCCCTACCAAATACTCAGAGAGTACTTACAATTATATCAGACAGCAATCCTGGAACTTAACCCTCATTTTACTTTCACAAGATCCCATAGAAAGAATATTGCACCCATTAAAGCTGGAAATAATTGTATAAAATGATGTCCCCTCTCCCAACAAAGTTTGTCCTCAGGGTTAGGGACATTAATTAGAGGTTGATTATTATTGGTATAGGGTTGGGGGTTGGGGTAGAAATTATGTAGGCTCAGGGATCTCTTTGAAAAATAAGAAATTGGATGGCATGATAGATTAGTATGAGCTTACTCACATTAATAATAATAGTGAGTAATAAAGTTAATACTTGTGAGCTATTATTTATAGGCAATTTACATTGGTGTAGATTCTTATTTACTGACACAAGCTTAAATTATATTGAATATGTTCCTATTTTCATCTACAATATTTGTATACCTAGGCAAAGTTATTTTGTCATATTGTATGCATGCATGCTTCTATCTCTGCTTATGACATTTTGTATATTGATACAATTTTAGTATATACTTATCATATTGTAATATACATTCCTACCTCTGATCAAGATACTTATACATTATTTATATTTTGAGGTCATTGTCCTCCTTTGTTGCACAGTTGTTTGAAGATTGTTTAATATTTGAATATGAAGTCTTAGTCTTTAAGTTATATAGGTATTAAGAATTATAATTCTATAATCATCCATGTTTGTCATACTTATAATTAGACTCATCAGGTTCTTCAGATACATAGAGATTGCATTCTGCCTAGATGGGTTGAAGATGGATGCTTAAAAGAAATCCCACACTAGCTCAGAATTGAGAATAATAAATGGTTATTTATTTAGGGGTCGACTCACAAGTCAGAATCCTCTGATGGAACAAAGAACAGAAACCGAATCTCACAGCAGGAAAAGAGGCTGGACACATGCTTTACATGGACATAAATAGTATAAGAGGTCACACCCAAGGGAGCAGGTAACTTAAAAGCTATTGGCTGTATGATTTCCTGCAGCACCGCCCCCTTTTGTTTAAATAAGAAAGTTCTAAGTCTAATACAAAATTATATACAATAAGAACAAATATATTCAATAATTATCTTATCCTAATGAGTTTAAGTCTTGTATAATAAATAACTTGGCCAAGTCATAAGAGGAAAGTAATTATAGCTATCTAGTCTTCAACCCCATTGAAGATCCAAGAAGGGAAATAATATTACTTGAGAAAACAGGAAGTGCAATCAAGCAACTTCCAAAATGTGCAACAAATGACAGAGACAACTGGTTACCTGGGCAATAACCCAAAGTCTCATTTGCAACATTGAAGCAACCAACATTGGCTAAGGCCTAAAGTAACTGACAGACCATTTTCAGAGGCAGGAAAATTTTCAAAACTGTCTTACCCTGTCTTGGCAAGATTTGGCAGTACTGCTTATCCATTTCTGGATTCCATGCAACTTTTCAGTGGTGTAGGCATGGGCAGTTTCTTGCCCAAAGGCCAGTTTTGCCAAGAAGGAAACAAACTCCAAGTGGAGTGTCTTCAGTGCTCAATATTCTTTTAGGAATAGATTGGTGCTGCCAGGAGCAATCATGTCTCACTTCAACAGAACCCGAAGTTATTTATTCTTTTAAATATTTATTGAATTTATTGAGCTTTACATTTTTCTCTGCTCCCCTCCCTGCCTCTCCCCTGCCTCCCTCAACCCTCCCCCAAGGTCCCCATGCTCCCAATTTACTCAGGAGATCTTGTCTTTTTCTACTTTCTACTTCCCATGTAGAATAGATCTATATAAGTCTCTCATAGTGTCCTCTAAATACCATATTCTACATCTCTTTGAAGTGGTTGAAGATTACCTATCTATGCAGAATACAATCTCTGTATCTAAAGAACCTGATTAGTCTAACTTTAAGTATGACAAACAGAAGACTATTGATCTATAATTTTAATACCTATTTAGCTGAAGACTAGGACTTTATATTAGAATATTATACAATAAACTGTGCAAAAATGAGGACAATGACTTCAAAATGTAATAAATGTATAAGTATCTTGATCAGAGGTAGAAATGTACATTGCAATATGATAAATATACTATAAAATTGTATCAATGTACAAAATGTTTTAAGCAGAGGTAGAAGCATGCATGCATACAATATGACAAAATAATTTGCCTAGGTATAAAAATATGGTGGATGAAAATAGGAACATATTCAACATATTTTAAGTTTGTATCAATATATAAGAATCTATGCCAATGTAAATTGCCAATAAATAATAGCTCACAAGTATTCATTCTATTACTCACTATTATTACTGAGTAAGCTCACACTAATATATTATTCCACCCAATTTTCCCCTTTTTTTTCAAAGAGATCCCTGAGCCTACATAATTTCCACCCCAACGCCCAACCCTATACCAATTATAATCAACTCCTAAATGATGTTCTTAACCCTGAGGACAAACTTTGTTGGAAGAGGGGATGTTGTATTCTACGATTGCTTCCAGCTGTCTTGGGTGCAATGTTCTTTCTATGGGATCCTGTGAAAGTAAAATGATGGTTAAGTTCCAAGATTACTGTCTGGTATAATTGCAAATAGTCTTTGAGTATTTGGCAGGTTTTTATTGAGGCTCCTATTTGGAGTTGTAGACAGAACATTGTAAAAAAGTGCACCATTTCAGCTAACCAAGTTGAAACCATCTTTAGTAGTTGGTACCCAAAATAGGTTTTATTATAGTGCTATCAGCATCATGACGTCATATCAACCAGGTGGAGTTGTTGTTGTGGGGCCCCATCTTCTTCCTGGAAACATCAAAGATTATTGCAGGAAAATTCATTGTTCATTGTGGAAACTTAGACATTATTTATGTAGACATGTACAGACATATATATTCAATGAAAGGTACAATAGAGACAAAAATAGATGTGAAGAAAACTAAATTTTTTTCTAAATTCTTTTTTCTTTTTGTCCCATATCATGGCTTCTGACATGAGACAGAAACTCTGAATTTTTATTTTAACAACATCTTTGGAATTATAGATGGACAGACCCATTGTCCAACTCCAAAACCAGGTCTATATAGTTATCTATATGATTAAATGTATGTGTATCAGTTACCTGACCTCATAAATCATGTTACTTTTTCTTGATGATCCTCAGTGGATAGTTATTTTTCCATCTGTCAGCATTCATACATCCAGAGTCTCTTGAAATTTTGAAGATGAGTTATTTCCTGCAAAAATATTTCAAATTTTTCCTGCAAAAACAAGAACAGAACCCTGCCCCAACACTTATGAGGTTTCCTTACCATCTGAATGGTTGTCACCATTGTTGATGAGCTTGTCACTTCTCTTTTTCAAAAGGTTTCTCCTTTTCAAACTGAATCTTTATTAATTTTGATGATATCCATAGTTTTTCTTCTCCTGTGGAAACAAGAGCAAAACCCCTTTCCTAACATGGCAATATTCTCCTGGCTCCCATTGTAAGTTCAGCACATCTTTGAAATAAACCAGCTGATTTAATTCAGAACTTTTCTATTATCCGATATCTCTCTGCTGCTCTTCTCCCTTTCTCATTAGTGTTAAGAAAATTAAAGATTAATGAAGCATTGTGTAATCTATTTCTGAGGGTATTTTTTACCACTATCTGTTTCTTTAACATATGCTTTATAGTTCGATTTGATCTTTCTATAACTACCTGACCTGTAGGATTGTGTGGTATATCTGTAGTATGCTTAATATTATAATAAGCAAAAAACCGTTTCATTTTCTTAGAGATATATGCTTGACCATTATCTGTCTTTATATGCAGGTATACCCATGAAGGTCATAACTTCTAATAAATTTGTGTCATTACTGAATCAGCCTTTTCTGAGCTTAAAGCAGTTGCCCACTGAAAACCTGAATAAGTGTCAATAGTGTGGTGTACATATTTTAATTTTCCAAATTCTGCAAATGGAACACATTCATCTTCCAGATTTCATTCCTTTGAGTACCCTTTGGGTTAGTCCCTGCAGGTAGCAGTGTTTGGTTATAGAAAGAGCAAGTAGGACATGTATTTATAATCTTCTTAGCTTGTTGCCATGTAATAGAAAACTCTTTCTTTAAACCTTTGCTATTGACATAATGTCTTTTTTATAAAATTCTGAGGCTTGAAACATGCTTCCAATTAATAATTGATCAATTTCTGCATTACCTTGTGCTAGAGGCCTGGCAGACATGTATGGGATCAGATGTGTGTTATGTATATAGAACAAAGCCTATTCCTGATTATGTCTTGCACCTGGATAAATAATGAAGTCAATTCTGTATCGTCTGGTATAAATTCAGTGGTTTCAATATGCAAGAAAACTCTTTCTGCATATTGTGAATCAGTAACTATATTAAGAGGTTCTTTAAAATTCCTTAGCACCATGAGAATAGCATATAATTCTGCCTTCTGGACAGAATTATAAGGGTTTAGTTTCACCTCATTTAATTCTTCTGATTTGTAACTTGCCTTCCCTGATTTATTTGCATCAGTATAAAATGTATGGGCTCCAGTTATTGAAACATCACATACAATTTGGGGAAGAATGCAAGAAGTTCTTTTTATAAGATTAAGTCTATCACTCTTGGGATAATTGCTATTAATTTCTCCCAAAAAATTAACACAAGCTCTTTGCCATGGTTCATTGTCTTTCCATAACTTTTTAATTTCATCAGTATTGAGAGGCACTATAACCTCTTCTGGGTCTATACCTGCCAATTGACAAAGTCTCAATTTACCTTTTATAATTAATTCAGAGACTTTTTCCGCATAAGTTTTTAAATTTTTTACTTGGTTTATGTGGTAAAAAGATCCATTCTAAGATAATATAATCCCTCTACATTAAAATTCCTGTATGACAAATTCTGGAAGGCAATATGACTAGAATACAATTAAGATTTGGATTCACCCTATCCACATGTGCCTCCTGTAATTTCTTCTCAACTATTGTCAATTCCTTTTCTTCAGCTGTTAATTCTCTGTGACTATTCAAGTCTTTATCAACATCTAAGATTTTGTTTAGAAGAATTATTCGATCTGGTGTTATCCCAGCAGCCGGTCATAGAATGGAAATGTCTCCTAACAATCTTTGAAAGTCATTAAGAGTCTGCAAGTGATCTCTCCTACTTTGTGCCTTTTGTGTTCTAATTTTCTGCAAGCCTATTTTATAACCTAGGTAATTGAGAGACTCTCCTCTCTGTATTTTTTCAGGAGCAATTTGTAATCCCTGTTTTGGCAGAACTTTCTTTACTTCTTCAAACATTCTTTCTAAAATACCTATGTTTGAATCAGATAGCAAAATGTCATCCATGTAATGGTAAATTATAGACTTAGGAAATTGCTTATGTATTATTTTCAATGGCTGACTTACAACATATTGGTATAGAGTGAGGCTATTGAGCATTCCTTGTGGGAGGATAGTCCATTGATATCTCCTATTAGGCTGAGAATTATTATAAGTAGGCACTGTGAAGGCAAATTTTTCTCTATCCTTTTCTTGTAAAGGTATAGTGAAGAAACAATCCTTCAAATCAATAACCATAATAGGCCATCCTTTTGGTAATAGAGAAGGCAGAGGAATTCCAGATTGTAGAGGGCCCATAGGTTGAATCACCTTATTAACAGTTCTTAGATCCGTCATCATTCTCCATTTACCAGATTTCTTTTTTTAAAACAAATATATAAGAATTCCAAGGGATGGCTGATTCTTCAATATGGTGAGCATCTAGTTGCTCTTGTACCAGCTGTTCTAAAGCCTGCAACTTTTCTTCAGCTAGAGGCCGCTGCTTAATCCATATTTGTTTCTCATTTAACCATTGTTAAGGTCTGGCTATTGGTACCTCTAAATGTTTGCTAGTTGCTTTATGTTCTTATACAGCATGAATGGCTGTTAGAGATGCCAGGGATCAAAACTGGGACCTCATACTTCAAAGAGCTCTAGAATATGGCATTTAAATAACTTAAGGTTCTGTTGATATGAGACACGAGAGTTCCTAGCAACACCGATCTATTCCTCTGAGAATATTGAGCACTGAAGACACTCTACTTGGAGCTTGTTTCCTTCTTGGCAAAACTGGCCTTTTGACAAGGAACTGTCCATGCATCAACCACTGACAAAATGCACAATGTCTGGACAGGACAAGCAGGATACAAGAAAAAAGACTGGCAAATCTTGCCAAGACAGGGTAAGATGGTTTTGAAAAAAATTCCTGCCTCTGAAAATGGTCTGTCAGTTACTCTAGGATTTGGCCAAAGTTGGTTTCTATGACATTGCAAAAGAGATTTTGGGTGATTGCCCAGGTAACCAGTTGTGCATATTTTGGAAGTTGCGTGATTGCACTTCCTCCTTACTCAAGTAATATTATTTCCCTTCTCAGGTCATCAATGGGTTTGAAGACTAGATAGTTATAGTTACTTTCCTCTCATGACTTGGCCAAGTTATTTATAATATAAGACTTAAACTCCTTAGGATAGGATAATTATTGAAACAGTTATTATGTTTCTTGCTTGACATTGTTTATGCTGGTTTAATTTTAATTTTTATTAGAGAGGTGGTGTAGAAAATCCTACAGCCAGTAGTCTTTAAGTTACCCACCCACTTGGGCATGGCCTCTTATACTATAAATGCCGGTGTAAAGTGCGAGCTTGCTTTCTCTTCCAGCTGCTGGATTCAGTTCCTGTTCCCCATTTGTGCTGAGAACTATGATCTATCAGTCTACCCCTGAATAAATAACTCTTTATTATACTCAGTTCTGAGTTAGTGTGGGGTTTCTTTTTAATGCCCATCCTCAATAGATTTTCTTATTTATGAAAAAGGATAAATATAAAATTTTAAACTAACAAAAATAAGATAGACAATTAAATATGTTCTCTATGTTCATCAAATACAAATGGACTAGATATTGTAACTGTAACTCTTATTTGATAACTATTTTGTTTTATGTAATTTTACTATGTTAAAGTAAAAAAAACCTTCCTTTTTGATTAGACAGAAATAGAGAATTGATATGGGATGCTTCTGTACATTGTACATATGTATTGTTCTCATTGGTTAATAATAAAAACTGGTTGATCAATATCCAGGCAGGATAGAGTTAGGCAAAATCAAAGGACTCAGATGAGAAGGGCTAGAGGGGAAAAAGACAAAAGCAGTCACCCAAGAAACAAAATGCCAGCAAATTGGTAAAAACCATAGTCATGTGGCAATATATAGACTAATAGAAATGGATTAATTAATTTAAATGTGAGAGGTAGTTACTAATAAGCCTGAGTTATTTGAGCAAGCATTTTATAGTTAGTATTAAGCCTCTGAGTGATTATTTAGAAGTGGTTGTGGGATGAGGCAGGACAGAGAAACCGCAGTTCACACACCTCAGTCAACATAGCCCAGAGCTGGCTGAAGATAGCCCTCTTAGGTCCTCAGGCCCAACTTGGTAATGAACAGCCACAGGCCCATCTGGGTTGTCTTAGCTCTGGGCTGACTAACTACATCCACATTCCGACTGGGTCCTCACACACAGAATAGTGAAAGACAGCTCAGGCCTTTCTGGGTCCTTAAGGTATAGGTGTGTGAAAGAACCCCACAGGTTGGCCTTGGTCTTTAGGGCCCCAAGCTGACTAAAAATACATACAGGCACTCCTGGGTCCTTACACCCAGGACATAGTAAGACAACTACCGCCTGCCTGAGACGTCAATGCCCAGATTGATGAAAGACAGACACAGACTCTCATGAGTCCTTAAGGTCCAACAGGTAAAAGATTTCCTGGGACCTCAAGGCCCAAGCAGGTGAAAGGCAGATAAAGGCAAGTCTTTTTCATCACTGTCCCAGGCTGTCTGAAGACATCCACAGTCCAGTCCCTCTTAAGTTCTCACAACCTAAGTATGAAAGACATGGTGAAAGACAGTGATAAGCAAGTGTGAGTCCTCCATACCTTGTCTGGGCCCTCACTGTCTAGGCATATGAAAGACTGTCACAAGCTCACCTAGGTTCTCAGGGCCCTGGACTGTCTAACTATATCATCCACTGTCTGCCTGGATCCTCACACAGAGAATGGTAAAAGACAGACACAGGCCTATTGGGGTTGTCAAGGCCCATTGCTGGTTCATTTAATCCACATTCTGCCTTGATCCTCATACTTGGGATAGTGAAAAACAGCCACAGGCCTGCCTGAGGGCCCTAGGATGGTGAAACACAGCCAGAAGCACACCTGAGTCATCATGGCTCAGGGTTGGCTGGAGATATTCACAGCCTGCCTGGGTCTTCATAACCCAAGCAGGTAAAAGACAGTCACAGGCTCGCTAGGTCTTCACTTCCTAGAGTAGCTAAAGACATATACAAGCCTGTTTAGATCTTCAAGGATCAGAAGGTGAAAGACAGCCACAAATCCTCCAAGTTTCTCAAAGCCTAAGCAGATGAATGGCATCCATTGGCCCCATGGGTCCTCAAGGTCCAAGTGGGTAAAAGACAGCCACAGGATTTCCTTGGTCCTCAAGGCCCAGGTTAATGAAAGATAGCACACACCTGCTTGGATCCTCACTGTCCTGGGCTGAAGACATCCACGAGCCTATCATAAACCTTAATCACTGGGTGGAATGACACCATTGTCATGAGCAAATTTAATGTTTAGAAATGCTAGAGATAAGGAAGTGGACCACTACATGTACTATGGAAAGAGCACAAACTGAAGAAGAAAAAGTGGTGAGGAATAGGCTGATGTGGGTGGTATGGGGCCATGGTGATATCTTAGCCTTTACTATAACCAGGGGTCACGTCTGGGACTCTGGTCCCACCCCAGTCAAGGTCTCTGTTGACATTCTTGGCCCATGCTCCCCCCAAAGTCCAGACAGATAACTTGGGATCTTGACTGACATCTGTGGCCATGCAACTGCCTGAGTGCTATGCTGCAGCTGTGCCTTTATGATCTGAGTGGCCCGTGTTACCACCTGGAGCCATAGTGAGCTCCAGGGCCAAGCTGCTACTGGACCTCTGGTCCTACCACAACTGTGATCTGTGTTGATGTTCACGATCCATGTTACCACCAAAGGTCACATGGATGCCAAGGGGCTGGGTTTGGGCCAAACCTGAGGCCATGTTGGTGTCTGAGTTCCATGCTGTCACGAGGATCTTGCTTAGCTGAGTGCACTGTACTTCCACCTGCTACCATGATAACATAAGGGCCTGTGCTGCTGCCAATGGCCATGTCTAGGTCTCTGGCCCTACAGAAGTTAGAGTCTGTGTTGACGTCCATGGCTTCAGTTACCACTGAAGACTAAGCAGATGCTCAGGTCCCATCTAAATTCATGTTGGTATCTGAGATCCATGCTACCCCTGGGACCATATTGATCTGAATGGCCTGCGCTGATACCCAGGGCCGTGGCAACATTTGGGCCTGAGCTGTGGCCTAGAGACATGTCTAGGTCTATGGTCCTACTGAAGCCAGGATCTCTGTTGATGTCCATGGCTCTTGATACAATTGATGACTATGTGAATGGCTATCATCTGGGCCACCACCTCAGTTCATGTTGGTGTCCAAGGGCCATGCTGCCACCAGGAACCATGATGATATCTGGGCATAGGCTGCTACGAAGGAATTTGTCTGGGTCTGTGGTTCTATTACAGCTGTGCTCTGTGATGATATCTGTGACATGTGTTGCCACCAAAGGTCACATACATGCCCAGGGTCTGGACTGCCATCTGTGGCTATATTGGTATTTGAGGGTCATGCTGCTACTGGGGCCATGCTGATATTAGTGACCTGAGCTGACACCTGGGGTCATGTTACCATCTGGGCCAAGGCTGCTGCTGAGGGTCATCTTGTCCCCTGTAGAGTTGTCTACAACAGTGTCTGTGTTGATGTCTATGGCTTCAGTTACCACTGAGACCCAAGCAGATGCCCAAAGTCTGCTCAGCCACCTGAAACCATGTTGGTGTCAGAAAGCCATGCTGCCACTTGGGTCATACTGATCTGGGTGGTCTATGTTGGCACCCAGGACCATGGTGACATCGGGTCCCAAGCTGCAGCCAAGGGCCATGACTGTGTCTGTGACCCTAATGCTACTGGGGTCTCTGGGGATGTCCATGACTCCTGTTACTACCAAGGCCCATGCAGAGACCTGAGACCTGGTCAGCTGGGCCACGCTGCTACCAGAGCATTACTAACCTGGGTGGTCTGGATTGCCACTGAGGCTATGATGACATCCATGCCAGAGCTGTTGCCAAGGGCCATATCGGAGTTCATGGTCCTACTGCAACTGGAGTCTGTGTTGATCTCCATGGTCCAAGGTACTACAGGGAGCATAGGAAACAATTCATATAGAAAGCTAAAGTCCATGCTGAGACAGCACCACCCTATGCTTCTCCTCAACCCTCAAGAGAAAACTGGGCCCACATTCAAGAGACAAGACTCCACCACTCACTACAGGAAAGGAAGAGCTGGCCCTGATAGCATTGGTCTAGAAGAACTGGTTCTACTTCTCACCTGAGGGGGTAACTCCACTGGCCCAGACTGACTAAATCAGCTACTACCCAGACCCACATACAGGGCTTTGATTTGTCCCACCTCAACAACTATCCTCTCCATGACCGTCTTGAATGTGTGAAGGGACAGGTTTTTCAGAACTGTTGCTGCAGGATCTCCATAATTGTGGCAAGGGCAGAATACCTGGGAAGAGTTTCTGTAAGGGTCCAGTGTTGATTGTGTACCAGAAGCCAGAGGCATTGAACCAGACAAACAACTCATTACAACAAACATTTGCAAGTAAAGTAACAAAGGATATACCGTGTGACACACTGCAGCTTCCAATGACAGTGAGACGAATGGAGAGGTGCTGCAGAGGTGGGAAAGCTGGAGAAGCAAAGTGTCTTTTGTTGTTTGTTTGTTTTGTTTTTAATTAATAGTTTTTAAATTTTATTTTGTTGGGGATGCCATGGGGCTGAGGTGTAGATATAGAGGGACTAAGAAATGAGTTGGACTGGGGTGCATGCTGTAAATTTCTCAAAGAATAAATTTAAAAATATGTTTTTAAAAAGTCTAGAATATATGGTAATAGATGAAAATGTTATTTTTCAAAACTTTATTATGTTGTGTGTAATCTGACAAGTTATCCTTCTGAAAATTCAAACTTGAACCTATTGGCTATATGAAAGGTCATGATCAAGGAGAAATACTAATCCATAGGAGATGTCAGAATAGTTCATCTTTCACTAAAATATACAAATAAAAACAGACAATGTCATTGAACAATGCAACTTCTGAAGCTGGACTTGTAGAATAGCAGTGAAATAAATAAATAATATGCAACATTTACATCATCATATCAAATTAAACTATCAGCAATAAATATTTCTGGATTTTTTCTGAGCTATCCAGTGAAACAAAGGAAACGAAAATACACGCAGTAGCATGTATGTTCACAAACCTATTTATGAAGCAGGATATTTATTATGAACATGGTTTCATGTGATAGTGGAGTGTGTAAAAAACCCTAATACATTTACTGAAGTCTAAGGAATAAAGAAAGTAAGTAGTTAATTCAGTCTGAATTCAGCATGCTAAGAAAGGGAGAGTGAGCTGGCAAACTTAAATCTTGAAGTTCAGAAAGAAGTCCTCATATCAAAGCGTAAAAGAAGATATATGTTCCAGTTAAAGGGTCAGAGAGCAGGGGAGAAGGAAGAAGCGACAGGCAAGGAAGAAAGAGAAAATGAAGTAGATTGGAGGGGAGAAGAGAGAAAAAGAGAACTAGCTACAAAGACAGTGAAAGGAAGAACTAGCCTTTTGTCTGACTTCTGTCCTATTCAGTAGAACCAGCAATGGATAAGATGCTGGCCACAAACATTGATGAGAGCAAATCTTTAAAAATTTACTGCTGCAAGTATAAA
Organism: Ondatra zibethicus; assembly: GCA_004026605.1. Taxonomy (NCBI): domain Eukaryota; kingdom Metazoa; phylum Chordata; class Mammalia; order Rodentia; family Cricetidae; genus Ondatra; species Ondatra zibethicus. The sequence goes on along the minus strand of PVIU01013745.1, from coordinate 15,338 downwards.
ATACTCTAGAAAACTTTGTTCAGACAGAAGTTGGCAAACATTTGTTTATCTGGGTAAATCTGAACCTAGTGAAATTAACAAATAATATCAACTCCCAGAGACTCCATATTCCATTTAAATCTGCAAAATAACATACATCATTTTGTGTCTTTTATCATAGGATGCCCATATACATTTTTTTCTGTTTAAATGCTTATTTATGCACAGATGTGCTTTTATAGTAACATGTTACTGCAAGATGCCTGAAAATGTAGTGAATTCATCAATATCCTGGCTGAAGGCTTATGTAAACAAACCCTGAGATGTTTTAGACATTCTCATTCAGGTATGTGTTTCAGGGCATAACTTTTCCTATTTTATTTTATTTGTTTATTTTTAATAAACCAATGATTCCTAGAACTTGCATGAAAGGTGGATTTTAAATATAATTCAATAAATAAATAATATTAAAAAGAATGGATCCAAGTATTATGAATCTCTGAAATGAGAAATCAAAGTCACAAAGATTTTGCCTCCAGAACAATCTTTTTGAATGCACTCTTCACTTCTTTGTTCCTCAGGCTGTAGACCAGAGGATTCAGCATGGGGATGACCATGGTGTAGAACACAGAGGCAATTTTGTCAGTGTCCATGGAGTGACTGGAACTGGGCTGTACATACATAAAAATACTAGTTCCATAGAAAATGGATACTGCAGTGAAGTGGGAGGCACAGGTGGACATAGCCTTGTGATGTCCTGCAGTTGAGTGCATCTTCAGGATGGTGACAAAAATGAATGTGTAGGATATCCAAATAACTATGAAGGCAAAAAATATGTGGAAGCTCACTATACAAACAAGAACCAGCTCACTGACCTGTCTGTCAGAACAAGAGAGAACCATGACTGCTGGAATATCACAGAAAAAGTGATGGACCACATTAGACTCACAGAAAGAGAGCCAGAATGTGTCTCCAACGTGGATGGAGGCATTCAGGAAACCAATGACATAAGAACCAATGATCAGCCATGTGCAGACACTTTTAGTCATGGTGGTAGCATAGTGTAGGGGCTTACATACTGCTGCATAGCGATCATATGCCATTGATGCCAAAAGGTAATTTTCCACAGTAATAAAGGCTGCAAAAAAGAACATCTGAGTAGCGCAGTCATTGTAGGAAATGGCCTTGTCTCCTATAAGAAAACCAGCCATGACTTTTGGAGTGACTGCTGAAGAGTAACAAAAGTCGGCCAGAGAAAGGTGACCTAGAAAAACGTACATGGGAGTGTGCAGCCGAGAGTCTGTGAGGATCAACAGGATCATCCCAAGGTTCCCCACCAGGGTGATAGTGTAGATAAAGAGGAAGGTGATAAAGAGGGAAAGCTGTAGGTTTGGATCATCTGTGAGTCCCAGCAGAAGGAAGTATGTTACTTGAGTCCTGTTCTCCATCATGTTGTTCAATCTCCTCAGCAATGAAAAAAAAAAAAGAGGGGCAACACACAATAAAGAAACAGAAGGTATGAAGACAGTATTACTCAGCCATTGTAGCTAAAACCTTTATCTCAATAGTTTCCAAAAATATGTGCAAACTTGAAACCCAAATTGCATGTAACACTTGCATATAGGATTTTACAGTATCAAATCAGCATCATCCTCATAATTTTAACAATTTATAAATTTTTAAGCAAATATATAGACAATTAAATTTGTTGAAAATAATTAGTGTGGATAAATGTATTCGACAGCTCATTTCTACAAACTACTGTAAAAACTGACACTTCCATATGCTTACCTCTCAAAATTGCTATAGATACTTTAATTGTGCTCTCACAATAACCCCTCACCAATGTTACTTGTTACAATTTCTACAAATTAATAAGCACAAGAAAGTGAATAATTTATGCATACTGATATGATATTTAGTTGTAATCTTGTCTCAGTAACGACATGAAACTATAACTCAGGCTGAATAATTCTTAAGTAGGCCTAAAGTTAGATTTAAGATAAATTAAATCTAAACTTTGTTTCAAATTAACTGAGTTGTTAAATAGTTTTACATGTTGTTCAAAATACTTTTAACTTACAGTGAAAGTAAAACCAAGCAGCTAGAATCCTGAAGAATGAAACTAGCTTTCTTTAAATGACAATTGCCAGCAATTAATTTATGACCCTATTTTACTTGCATCCTGTTTCTGCACTAGCTCATGGTTATTATTACTTGCCTACTTATGAATTTGTACAACTATAAGCAGAGGTTAAAGATGAGTATAACTACTAAATCATATCACATCTCAAGGAATGATCAAATGGTGGGAAAACTGAGGAATAATGAGGACAAGTTCAACCAGCAGAGGCAACTCAAAATGATGTACAACCATAGTTATGTATAGCAGAGAATTCTGGTTCTTTCATAATATGTCTGCTATTTATCTCCTAATATCACACTTCCATCTGAAAATTGAGGATTATAAATAATACCAACTTTCCACTAATAGTGTTAGAAAAAAATAGTATACAAAGTAAAGTCAACTTTCAAATGTTTACTATAGGTCTTTCATGTTGTTGTTAGGGTGGGACAATGGACACCATGTTTTGATCGAAGTTAGTACTGATAATGCAGAGTTTCATTTGCCATGAATGAAGTGCTGAGATTTTGCTGTCCAATTTACTTTTTCTTAGACATCGGTGGAAATGTGTGTCTACACTCTCCAGTATTTATCTTTCCTTTCTCCAAACATACAACTGCTGCTTCTGTAATTCTATCTGAGCAATTTATTTTGAAAATTTTCTTCCATGAAATTTTTAGTTTCATCTTGGCAAAAGAGTCACTTACTCTTAATACTCAGTTTTCCTTTGTTACTTTCCTATCACAATCTAATATCATATACTGAGGATTGAGAAAGTCCCACATTATTGGCTGTATTCAGCTCTCATATCAGTTGTGTTTGCACATTCCATCTTATAAAATATTGATTTAAACATTTCTAGTGTAGTAACTATATTTAATATTTCCTTACTTGAATCACAGCCTTGGGGGTGGATATATTCTATAACTACATTGGCTTCCTTATTGTAAGCCTATGGAAATTTCAGTTCATCAACCTGACCCTTAAAGATATTATGTTGTGAGTCTTACATATTAGATTTTGTGAAAGTGAGGTGGGTAGCATAATTATTCTTTTATCAGTAAGGAAAGTGAGAATTTGAGGAACTTCAAGAAGTTTTAAAATTATAGAGGCAGTATAAAATATTCTAGATGATTAATTAATCTGAGTTTGGACTTTGTGTATGTGGAGGGGGTGTTTCAAACCTTCAATTAAAGGCGACCATATAATGCACAAAATAGTCATTATCCCATCAAGCGAAACATAATATCTCTTACTACTATTCATTTTATAAAGGTCGTATGACTTGTAAAATGAATCTTTAAAGAATTTATGATAGACATTTTGACATATACACTCCAGTCTCACCTCAGTTTGCTAATACCTCTTTTGAAATAATTTCTTTCTATTTTAAACAACCCATAGTAGAGATAGGTTCCCAACAACTATTTCATAAATTTTTCTTCTCACTTCATCATTTGTGAAACATGTAAGTGGTATGCCACTTGGCTAGAAGAAAAAAAAAGAATATTCAATCCAAAAACTTATTTTGAAGTAACAAACACAGCTATATTTTATTCAGTAAATACTGTCAGACGGTCTCTCTCAGAAGGGGTCCAAATATTCTAACTTCTGTAGTGCAGAAATGGTGGAAAGAGCCGGGTGGTGGTGGTGCACGTCTTTAATACCAGCACTCAAGAGGCAGAGGCAGGCCAATCTCTATGAGTTCAAAATCAGCCTGGTCTACAGCAGCTAGTTCCAGGGCAGGCTCCAAAGCTACAGAGAAACCCTGTCCCCAAAATCCAAAGAAAAAAACAAAAGAATGGTGGAAATAATAACAATGCAGGTCAGATTTCGAATGTATCTTGTATTCCTTCTGCATCCTTTGAAAAGTCACTCACCATTTTAATTGCAAAGGACACATTGCTTCTCTCTCATAATCCAGAAAATATGTCTGCAAATAAATAACAAATAGAAGAGGGCTACAGAACATGATATGAAAAGGCTGTTATAAATAATACATATTTTTCTTTGATCTCATTTCTCACCATGGTTGAACCCTAGCAGCAAATCATCAGGTCAGAAAAGGCTGTTATGTACTCAAAATGATTACCATTCAGACAATTAAGGATGCCCAGTGGAGTATGGTATACAGTGCACTCCTCATAAAACACATGATACTGAATCTCTTTGGTAATGAATAGAAAACTGGAATAATGACAATGAGTTAGAATTCTCTAGAGATTTCCCTCCAGGGACTATGTAACCCATGCATCCACCCATCCTAATGAAGAGGCAGTTAACTTGCCTTTGGGGATCAAGATGACTATTATCTCTTTAAAAAATAAAATGTCTATTTTGTTTAATAAGTAAAAACATTAGAATATATATTTAAGTGCATTATACCATTAGTTATATCTCCATGTATATAGATTATATTATATTTAAATAAGGTTAAAAATATCTCTCTCTAAAGATTCATTGGATCTTTATGATGAGTATTAAATTGTTTCTCTTCTCTGAAACACATTGTCCCTCTATGTTATCTATAGTCATCATGCTGTGTAATAGCCAATCAAAACCTCTGATCACAATTAATTGCTACTGTACAGCCTTTTCTAATGCCTCTTAACACTATGTTCTGTAACTTCTTGTCACCACTATTCAATTCCCAACTTCTTTAAATGTGTACACATAAGAGTGAGATCAGTCGGGAATTGTTTGTCAGTCTTGCTTATTCCACCTAACATAATGACTTCTAATTCCATCCATGTTGCTGCAAATGACAGTTTACATGCTTAGGCATGAACAGTGTTCCATGATTTTTCACTCTACACATTTTCTTTACACTTCCAGCAGCTGATGGATGACCTGGGTATTTTCTTTTTAGTCCTAATGTATGAAGCTACAGTGAAGTTTGAGTGACATGTATCTTTTTTCATATATTTTGTTTTTGAATTATTATTAATACTGAAGAGGCTGGATCAACTAGAATCACCAATTGGTTTTATCAAATAATAAATTTACTGCAGGAAGTGAAAATTTCAGCTTTTTTATTCTTCTCTGAAGACCGTTATTGCTACTTTGATATAAATTGCAGTTTTCAGACTACAGCTTGGTTGGAACAGAGCTATTCTTAATGGAAAGTTGTCTTTCTTGGATGCAACAGAGAGATTAATAATGTTTTTGAATCCTATCTGTTAATTTCTATCATTTTATTAGTGAATTGAGACCACTAATGTTAAGAGTTATCAATGACCATTATTTATTAATTCTGATCATTTAATTGTTATGATATGAGTCCTCAACCCTTTTTGATGTACTATACTGGGATCATTTATTCTTATATGTTGTTAAACTTTTCAGACAGAAGTTTTTTTTCTAGTACCTTCTGCAAAACTCTTCAGTATAAATTTTTAAAATTTTCTTTTATAATGGAATGTTTCTCTTTCTCTGATAACTACAATTTAGAGTTTTGTTGGCTATAGCAGTCTGGGATGGCATCTTCAATCTCTTGACAATGTGAGATTCCAATCTGTATGCTGTGAATGCCATTGGTTAATGAAGAGTCTGCATTGGCCTGTGCAGGGCTGAATAGAGGTTGGGGGGAAAACTAAACTGAATGCTGGGAGAAAGAAGGCAGAAGCAGGAGATATCATGTAGCCACCACCATGAACAGACATGTTGGAACTTTGCCAATAAGCCACAGCCACATGGTGATACACAGATTAATAGAAATGGGTTAAATTAAGATGTAAGAATTAGCCAATAAGAAGCTAGACCTAATGGGCCAAGCAGTGATTTAATTAATACAGTTTCTGTGTGATTATTTCTGGGCTGAATACCCAGGAACAAACAAGCAGCCTCTGATGACAAATTGGCATGCTAATGTGCCTGACTATATCCATGTAACCTGAGAAAGCTTGGAAAATAATCCTTGTCACAAAAAAACCTGAGTTATCGGGACTTCTTGCTCTGTTTGCTGATAGCTTCTTTAAGAGTGGTCTTCCTGATTCAGTGGCAGGAAAAAAAAAAGTGCAGTTTCAAAATGGCAGCACAAACCACTCTGGCTCTTTCAGGAGGTCAAGCACTTGAATGGTGTTTGTGGGCCCAGGTACTTGTGTGTCCACTTGGGGTCAGGAGGAAAGTAGCTGAGACCCTACGCACCTGCACAGAGTTCGCTGACTGGGAAGGCAACAGAATCAGGTCTACTAGGCATGCCCAAGCAGGAGAGCATGACAGCTTCCTGCCTCCATACACAGAGATATATCCAGGCCACACAGTGTGCTGCATGGCAGATTGAGCTTTTACTCAGATAAAAAAAAAAAGTTTATATGGTGCATGGTGCTTCCCTGAATTGAGGTGGTGAGGATGGCTCCCACCAGGCAGTTTCAGAGGCAATAAATATGCTTCTATCATGTTGGACTGGACAGAGCCAACAGGCAAGGACTTGTTGACCCTAGCCATGCCTGCTTTAAAAAAAGAAAAACACTGCTTCTGGTTAGAAAGTGACTACAGATAAACAATAAATACAGAGTCAGATAAAAAAAAAGACCTCTAAATGGGTCATAGTCTTGGATAAATGTATGTAGGCTTGCAAGAAAAAAGGACAGCTTTGGAGGCTGGAGCTGCAATGGGACAGCTCAGCCCTGGACGAAAGGTATCCTGACTATTGGGAAGCCAAGATACCTGAAGCTGAGGTTCAGTGGGGGGATGGTCTCTCCACAGGATATAGGAATCCTGCTCCTCTATTGAAGAGTTGCTAGAACTGAGTTCTGCTCTGCTCCCTTACAGGAGCATCCTAGCAGAGCTATCTGCTTCTTCTCTGGCCCAAGATGTTTCTTCTGCTACCACTGCTAGGGGAAGCTCCCTGCAGAAATGTAGCAATCTCCTCCAGCTCTCATGAAAAGTTGTTACTTTTCATCCATTGGCCTTGCTCAGCCCCCTTAAGGAGCATCCTAGCAAGGTTTTTCTGTTCTACTCTGCTGCCTTGCTGAGGCCCCCTAGGGAGCATCTCCTCTAGGTTTTTCAGTTCAGTTCCCTAAGGGACATCCAAGCTGGGTTTTTCTTCTCTGTGCCAGAAAATGAAGGTCCTCACCCAAGACTCTTTTGAGAAGGAGATTTATTTGGGAAGGAGGAGTCCAGGAGAGTGACTGCCACTTAAATGGCAGCTCTTATCTGAAGGGATGGAGAGGCTTATATAGGGCTTCTTAGGGGCAGAGTTTTCCCAGGGAGAAAGGGGATTGGTTAATTTTTCCCTGCTCAGGGATGGGTCAGTTTAGCTGGTCAGGGGCAGAAATGACTCTGACTTCATGGCCAAACTGTGTTCCTTTAACTGGTCTTTTTTTTTTTTTTTTTTTTTTAGCTTTTTGACTCTTATCTTAGGACCAGGAAATATTTTTTTCACTGACTCTAATTCTATGGACAAAGTATGTTTCTTTGACACTAGTTTCAAAGGGCACATGTCTTTAGCTCTGAGTTCAGGGATAAAGATGTTTCTCTCCTAGCTCAGGATGTTTCACTGGCTCTGGGTTCAGAGTCAGGGTGCTCAGTGATTGGTCAGTTTCCTGCCCTGCGATTGGTTGGTTCAGTTGGGCAGTTGGGCAGGGACAGAGGTGACTCTGCCTTCATGACCAAACTGTGTTTCTTTGACTGGTCCTTTTTAGCTTTTTGACTCTAATCTTAGGGCAAGGGCATACTTCTTTCACTGGCTAGATTCTATGGACAAAGTGTGTTTCTTTGACACTAGTTTCAGAGCCAGGGCACATGTTTTTGGCCCTGTGTTCAGGAATAAAGATGTTTCTCTCCCTGACCCAGGTCTCAAATTCAAGGTTTGTTTCTTTCTCTGACTCTGGGTTCAGAGTCAGGGTGCTCAGTGATTGGTTGGTGTCCTGCCCCAGTTGTCCCTTTTGCTCTACAGCTTGCAATTTACTTCCTTTTTACTAAGGTAATATTATACCTTTCTGGTGTTGTTGATGCGGTTGAGGACTAGATAGTTATAATTATAGTTTTCCTAAGTTATGATAAAAGATAAAGGAGATATAAATATTGTAAATACAATTTATGCTTGATACCTCTTTTGTTTTATGCACTTTTACTATGTTAAACTTAAACCCTTCCTTTTTATTTACACAGAAAAGGGGAGTTGATGTGGGATACCCTTCTGTATGCTATGAATGCCATTGGTTAATAAAGAATCTGAATTGGCCTGTGCAGGGCAGAATAGAGGTAAGCAGGGAAAACTAAACTGAATGCTGGGAGAAAGAAGATGGATTCAGGAGATGCCATGTAGTTGCCACCAGGCATAGACATGCCAGAAGCTTGCCAGTAAGCAACAGCCATGTGGTGATACACAAATTAATAGAAATGGGTTAAATAAAGATGTAAGAGTTAGCCAAAACAAAGCTAGAACTAATGGGCCAAGCGGTGATTTAATTAATACAGTTTCTGTATGATTATTTTGGGGCTGAGCAGTCAGGAACGAACAAGTGGCCTCTTACAACATCTTGGAGTGCTCATGCAGGCACTCTTTTAGCTTTCAGAATCTCCTTGAGAAGTAAGAAGTCATTCTAATTCTCTGGTACTTATACTGCACTTGGTCTTTTTCTTTTACAAAGCTGATTATTTTTCCTTGTTTTATAGCTTTGTTTATCATTATTATTATTGCTATTTTTATTATTATGTATCATGGGGAATTTCTTTTCTTGTCCTGTCTATTTAGTGTTCTCTGTGCTTCTTGTACTTTGATAAGCACCTCTTTCTTTAGGCTTGGAAATTTTCTGTTCAATTTTGTTAAAAATATTTTCTGTGTCTTTTAACTGGGTTTATTCTCCTTCCTATATCCCTGTCATTCATAAATTGGTCTTTTCAAGGTATACAGGTTTATTGGAAGCTTTGGGTCTGGGTCCTTTTTGATTTAACATTTTCTTTGATTGAGTTATGTCTTTATTCTCTTGTCTTCAACCCTGAGATTTATTCTTCCATCTCTTGTAATCTGTTGGTGAAGCATACCTCTGGGGCTTTTTGTTTAATATCCTAAATGTTTCATTTCCAGTTTTTCTTCAGTTAGGTTTTCCTTAGTGATTCTGTTTCTACTTTTATATTATAAATTGTTTTTGTCATTTCATTTGATTGTTTCTTTGTGTTGTCATGGGATTCACTAAGAGATATAGTTGTATAAGGTCATTGATCATATTCATAATTGGCATATTGAGGTCCTTGCCTTGTGTTTCAACTATATTGCCTTTCTTGTGCTCTACAGTAATAATGTCATGCAGGTATAATATCTTGGATACTTGTGTTTTCGTTTTTGTTTTTTCCTTTAATTTTTGTTGTTATTCCCTTTTGCCATTAGTTTTCTGTTTGTTGTGGTTGATCAATATGGAGTTATGATGTTGGAAGTGTTTCTTGATATTGATGTTTGGTCTTGTGTGTGTTGGTTGCTGTCTTCTATTCTGGATCTTAGACAAGTGAGGAGGTTACAGAGTCCCTGGTAAAGAAGGTTTCTGTAGGTTGATTGGTAGCAGAAAAGAATGGAATTGAGCTAGGAGGAAAGATTGAGAAGGTCGGTGAGAAAGAGACTTGAACCGCTAGTAAGATGCATCATTCCCACAGAGTAGATTTGTAGTGGGAGAAGAGGTTTTTACATGTAAACTGCAGTAAGACAAGGAATAAGTCTGGGAAGACAGGTATGAAAGAACTAGGAGAACCCTGAATCCACACCAAGAGGTTGAGGCTCCAGTTAATTATGTTGTGGTGACAGAAGAGGCTCCTAAGAATTTAATGTAGGAGAGAAAGGCTAGTGTGAATTTCCTAACTGAGTCCTAGTCCAATATGGCTACTTGGGGTTCTTGATGGAAAGTGGTGTGGGGATCTGCAATTATCATAATAAAAATAGGTAGGAATACTGAGAGGACCTGAGAGAAAGAGCTTATATGGGTCTGTACCAAAAGGCTAAGTCCCCAGTAATTAGAGATGGTAGGGGATGTTCCTTTAAGCAGGTTCCTTTGGGGATATTAACATATTAGAGATAATTCAGTGGAGGATAAGAAGGATTGTGAAATCATCTACCCAAGTTCTAGCCTGATATGGTCTTTTTCAAGCTCTGACTCTCCAAGCTCTGATAGAACAGCCTTCAAGCCACAAGCACTCAATAACTTTTCCTGTCCAAAGTTTCAAAATCCAATGCAATCCTCTCCAAAACACAGTGGTCACATATGAGACAGAAATACCCCCATAAACTTGGTACCAATGTCTCTTCTATCTAATTTTATTTCCACCAGGCTCTAATAGTAAGCAGAGCCAAAATCATCCAAAGGATGAACTAAGCTATTTCATTTTAAAGATTAAAGTACATCAAAAAGGGAAGTAAGGGCTATTTGTATGTGATTTTCATACTTGCTTATAATGAAATTTCCAGGTGTCTCTTAATATTGCTGAAAAATGTGGAGAAAGAATGATCTTAGAAGTCTGAGTTATAAGTATGAGTTATGGATCAGTTACCTCAAAGCTTCTAAGTTTCTTCTGAAAGAGATGCTTATGTTCTATAGCAAGAATGTCAAGATTGCTGAAATGGCCAAGGGAATGAGTGACTGCCTTAAGTTGGAATTGGAATCCCCAGTGTGTTTCTACTATAGAAGTTGATGGTGGAGAAGTAGAACCCTGAAAATTAGAATATGTGGAATCATCTTTATAAACATACTTATCAATCACCTCTATTCTAGTGAGAGGTTTATAGAACTGAATTTTCTATAAGCAGTATAATCAATTCCCATGCATTACCTAAATTGTTTTCTTCAGAATTTTACAGATACTGTCTGAATTTTGTTTCGTGATGTAAGCAATGAAACAACCTCTGTAATTTGAAACATTTTATGTCAACACCAAACAGTAGGAGTGGGAGTGTCTCTGACTCTTTTGCCTGCTCTTGGGACCCTTTTTCTTCTACTACACTGCTTCATCTAACCTCGAAGATTTGTGCCTAGTCTTATGGCATCTTGATATGCTGTGTTTGGTCGATGTTCGTGGAAGGCCTGTTCTTTTCTGAATGGCAAAGTAGGAGCAATATATCTTGAGAAAGTGAGGTCAAGGGTGAAGTACTTGGAGAAGTGGGGGAAGAAAGGCTGCAGCTGGAGTGAATTATATGAGGTAAAAATAAGTAAGTAAGTAAGTAAGTAAATGATAAATAGACAGATAGATAGACAGAGAGATAAATCTTCTAAAGTTACCAGGTTATTTGTCACCTCTATTCTAGTAAGATATTTCTGTTTTGTAGAATTAGACTGTAGACCATTACCTAAGATCATAAGGTCATGGGCCAAGGGAAAAGCCTAATATTATTTTGCTAAAGTGACAAAGTAATGAAATGCTACCAAAGGCATTCTGCAGAGACTCAACCCAGAAAGGGTCCCTATGCTGAGAAGGGGAAAAGGATAAGGGGTTCAACCCCTAACCAAGAAACCAACAGCAACTAAAATCTGCTTGCAAAAGGAAAATTGTTTTTGATGTTGTTTTATTTTTTTCTACAGTGAAGCCTCACTACATATATCAACCAACTCCAGGGCAAGTCCCATGCCCAGGGGTAGTTGAGCAACATGAAATAAATTCAATAAAATAATTTTTTATTTTTGGTTTTTTTGTTTAATTTTGCTTTGCTTTTTATTTCGTATGTCTTTTGTTTTGATTGGATACTTTTTGTTTTATTTGACTTTTGCTTGTTTAATTTGATTTCAATTTTTGTGGGTTTCAGTGTTTTATTTTTATTTGTTCTGTTTCTGTGAGAGAAATGGAATGGAAAGTTGAATGGAGAAGGAGAGGGGAAGAAGCTGGATGAATTGGTAGAAAGGAAATACATGAATAAATATGCTGAATTAAAATTTTTAATTAAAAATTAATTAATTAAAATATTTTATTATGTTAATGGAGACTGAAAAACAAAAAGCTTTCAGACAGCAAAGTCACCAACACTCCCTCAGTCTCTACTTTAGGACTCTTCATCTCAGGGCTTTCTGATAGAGTCCTCAGAAACTTGATATCTTTTTTCCTTCATTGTATGAGACTAGACTATTTTCCTGATAACATCATATTGGTTAGATCAAGTGAGCAAGAATTCAAAAGTAATCTAAACTTTAAAATTTTTGCTTTAGTTTTTTTATTTTATTTTTTTCCCTAAGGTGCATGTGCACTTATTTGCTTTAGTTTTTGTTTTCTGGTTTTGTTTTGTGCGTGTGCCTGTGTGGTATGTGCATGTTATGGGGTACATAAATAGAACTGCAATAAACTCAGTAGTGTATCTCTGTATGTGTATGCTTGTGCATGTATAGCAATAATTAAAAGTAAAAACATGATGAATTTTAGAAATTATTGGAAGACAATATAGAGGGAACTGGACTAGAACTTAAATGATGTAAATATAATATTTATGTATAACATTCTTTTTAAAGTTAATTAAAATATGAAATAGATTTTTTAAAGAATAAGTAGAAAATCATTCGATGTCTAGATACAATAGTGAGGGAAAATGTATTTTTGTATGTGATCAGAACAATTATGTCATGTTAGATTAACAGATGTCTTTATTTCAAAATTAAGTAAGTTTTAAAGTATTATTTATTAGGGTCAAGTTAACAAAGGGAAGATTTGGGGTAAAGAATGCCTGTGTGGTGACTTGGTAAGTATTTGAGGATGATATAATCATTAAGTCAGTTGGTTTGATACGAATCACTCTTTATATTATGAATGAAGATGAGTCAATCAATTCAAGTTTTAGAAAATAAATCTTAGGCTTCCTGAGTAAGAGGGAGTTTGTCACGTCACTACTTTTGAAATGATTGCATCTTCAACTCATTATGAGCACTGCGTGTACTCTTACGTCCTGCAGACTAGGATAGGATGATCAGTTCTCAAGAACAGAATGTCAGAATTGCTTTTCTTTATTGTAAATTATGTAAGTAGATTAAACTATAATAAAGCTAGAAAATCAAAGGGGGTACAATCAATACAATTGAACTAGTAATTTATATGGAAAAACTCTTCATTAAAGACAATAAGAGCACAAAAGTGGTGGGAAACCTATGCCATTCTACAGGTAAACCACAGATTATGACTGGCAGTGTCAACATCATTAGGCAATGCATTATTTATTAGTAGAATGCCAAATTAATGAAAATAGCATGATAAATAGTTATTAAAATACAGAAACCCAAATACAGGAAGCAGATATTGACAATATTGAAAGTAGAAATTGAGTTCTACAACCACAGATAGAGTAACAAAGAGAATACTTAGAAAAAAGTCAATGAAACATAAGGTATGAAAAATGTCATAATTCTAAAGCCTTAAGCTGACCTAAACTGTGCTTCCCCAGACAGTAGATATTCCATTGTAGGTAAACATTCCCATAACATGAGAAGTATATAAGAGGCTGGACATAGTGGCACAGGACTTTAATCCTAACACTTGGGAGGCAGAATTAGGTAGATTTATGTGAATTTTACTTCAAAGCCAACATGGTATATATAGGAAGCTTTACACTAGCCAATAATAAATAGTTAAACCCAATCCCCAAAATAAATATATTAAGAAATTATTAGTTTTAACAAATTATAAAAGTTAGTGATTATAGAAGACAATTTTCTAAACCACAGTACAAATTAAGTAGAAAATAATTGGGAAAAAATAAATATTCAAATATGTAGAAAGAATACTACAATTTAAGGAAAGATTGATAAAAAGAGAAACTATATAAAATACTTTGAGACAGACAACCAAATGACACACCTTAAATTTATTGGTAAGTTGAGAAGGTGATAGTCATAAGAAGTAAGAAATGGGAGACTATAACATGTGTGGGTGTGGGAGAAGAATGATATCATGGGAATAACTCAATATTAAACTGTAAAGAAAAAGTTGAAGGAAGAAATACATATTAAAACCCAATTAAAATTTATGTAATAGGGGAGACTGAGAGCTACACTGCTGATTCTAAGAGAAATATCAGGCTAAATGGTGAAATTTTGTAGACCGAGTATAGAAAAAGGAAAAAAAATCATAATAAAGTAAGGATAAAATTACAGGCCTTACCTATGACATAGTAATTATAACATCTTTACGAATAAGTAAATTTTGGAGAATAGTAACAAAACAAAATTCCTGATAATTGACAGAATAAACTGACTGTGAAGTAAGGTACAATCTGAATGTATCTATATATAGAAAACGAATTGACTAAAGAGTGATCCATCCAAAAGAAAGTCACAGAAACAAGTAGTTTCACTAGTGACTTCCTTCAAAGTTTAGTATAATCATAAGACTATGACAAGTCATGCCATATATCCTTTTTTCCATACATCTCTACGTGAAAGTGCTCATGGCAAAGAGTCATTGGTCTGGTCTAAGACTTTGGTCTCCACTATACATTTGATGCCATTCTTGACATCCTTACCCTAATGTGTCAGTATTATCTGCATGGTAATAAGAAAAAGAAAAAAAATGAAGATAGGCATAGAGGGAGGTGGATAGGATCTGAGAGGAGTTGAGGAATGGAAACAAAATGATCAAAATAGCTTTGTCCCACGGAGCCGAGCCGAGCGGAGTGGGCAGCCCTCAGTGAGCCTGCCCTTGGGACCGGGAACCTCGCAATTCCAGCTTCCGCAGATTCATCTGGATCCTGGTGAGTGGGACCCAGCCCGTCCCCGAGGCCTTCTGGCCACTTGGGGCTCCCCTCTGCTGGCTTTGCTGCTTGTCCCAACCCTGCTCGCCCCAGGGCATCCCTTCTCATCTGCGTGGTCCCAGCTGCACCAAACTCAGCCTATCTGGGCTGAGGCCTTGGGAGAAGGGCGAGTCCCCTGCTAGAGGGCCTCCTTTATCCCACGGAGCCGAGCAGAGCAGAGCACACATCTCTCAGTAAGCACTCCTTTGGGACTGGGAACCCCTGGGCAAGGAAGGAGCACAACCAGCTTCCGCAGATTCATCCAGACCCCGGGAGCCAAGCAGAGCTGAACGGAGCAGAGCGGGCAACTCTCAGAAGAGATGGGCAGGAACCAATCAAAGAATTCGTCCAACAACCTGAAAAGCAACATGATAACACCAGAATCCAGCGATTATGGAACAGGAAAGCCTGAGCAACCTATCCCAGATGAAGTAGAAGAAATTGACTTTAAACGTAGCTTTATGAAAGTTATAGAGTCCTTTAAAGAAGAGGTGAAAAACTCCTTTATCGAAAGGGATGAGAAAACTAACAAAAAGTTAGAAGAAA